>PVJS01026205.1:7859-27297 GCA_004027185.1 Glis glis | reverse complement strand
GTTCTACCTCCGCGCTACACCCCCGGCCCTATTTTTTTATACTTTATTTTGAAACCGGGTCTCACGAAGTTGCGGAGGGCCTCACTAAGTAGAGA
Organism: Glis glis; assembly: GCA_004027185.1. Lineage (NCBI taxonomy): Eukaryota > Metazoa > Chordata > Mammalia > Rodentia > Gliridae > Glis > Glis glis. The sequence goes on along the minus strand of PVJS01026205.1, from coordinate 27,202 downwards.
AAGAGAGAGAGAGAGAGCGACAGGGAGAGAGAGAGAGCTGAGGCTGGCCGCGAACCCGGATCCTCCGGTCTCCGCCTCCCAAAGTACTGGGATTACAAGCGTGCGCCACCACGCCTGGCTTCCATATTCTTACTTTGCTATTTCTTATTTTTTCATACGGATACCATGACTTGACTTCCTTCCATGAAAGATGATTTCATAGTTGCCCAGTGCCACTATGCACATGCATATATCCCTTTTCCAACAGCCTCTCAGTGTCATTATAGTGAAATTTGGATTGGATCAATATTCAATATTTATGTTACTCAGACCAAGAAAGAATCAAGAGACTATACATATAAAAGCTGGGCACGGTGACCTATAGTCTCAGCTTTTTGAGAGACTGAGGCAAGAGGATCACAGGTTCAAGGACAGCCTGGGCAACTTAGAGAGACCCTCTCTCAAATTAAAATTTAAGTTAATTTAATTTAAATTAAATTAAATGGGGATGTAACTTGGTGATAAACCTCTTTCTTAGCATGCATGAAGCCCTGGACTCAATCCCCAGTACTGAAAAAAATAAAAAGTATAGATAAAGAACATAGCATCTGGAACCAAGCTGCCTGGGTTATCACTTTAGCCCTGCCTTTTACTAGCTGGCTCTTTTTTTTTTTTTTTTTTTTTTTTGCGGTACCGGGGATTGAACCCAGGGGCGTTCTACCTCCGCGCTACACCCCCAGCCCTATTTTTTATACTTTATTTTCTGAAACTGGGTCTCACGAAGTTGCGGAGGGCCTCACTAAGTAGACAGAGAGAGAGAGAGAGAGAGAGAGAGAGAGCTGAGGCTGGCTGCGAACCCGATCCTCTGGTCTCCACCTCCCAAAGTACTGGGATTACAAGCGTGCGCCACCACGCCCGGCTTTGGCTCTTTTTTCTTTTTCTGGTGGTGTTGGGAATTGAATCTAGGGCCTGGTCCCTCCTAGGCAAGTGTTCTACCACAAAGCTATATCCACAGCCTACATCCCCAGGTCCTAGCTGTACTTTCAAGCAAGTTATTTCACCTTTCTCTGCCTCTATTTTCTTATCTATAAAATAAAAACCAGTAATGCTTACCTCCTCAGGTGGTTGTGAGGATAATATGAGTTCATGAATAATGCATTTAAATCAGTACCTGACATATGACAATGCCTGTTACATAACCATTTTCACTATGTCAACACTTCAGCAGCTGATCTCTACAGTACTTGGGACAGTTCATTATCCTTTAATGAATTAAAACTACTTAAATTTACTTAAAGTAAATTATGTGATGATTATTCTTTGAAAACCTGATTTTGATGTATCAGGTTTACGTGTGTGTGTGTGTGTGTGTGTGTGTACACAACTGCTGAAGTACTTCATACAGTTATAATCATCAAGTGATTCTACTCTCCCTTATGTTTTCTAAAAACTATTTCTTCATGATCATCTTGGGATCACTACAAGGGATCCAATTTTAAGAGCAAGTGTTAAATGTGAATAAGATTATGTAATTGGGGGATTGCAAATAAATGCCTAATATAGTTTCTTCTAAAATTTTAGGATGGGAATTATTAATGTGACCCTGGACCTTATGAAGTAAAATCATTCCCACAGTTCCTACACAAAGAGGCAGCTAGCCAGCTGCAGCTCCCTGCCCTTTTCTAGCTTCCAATGAAAATGCTTTGGGAAACAGACTCTTGGAAAAAAATTCCTCACAGATACACTAAACCTAAGAGTCTAAGTCAGGCTTTCGCTAATATCTAGAAAGAATTTTAGTGCCAGTGGAAATGGATTTTTAAAACAGAGACAGAAACAGTTATTTCCATTAAAGGAAATGTTGCTGAGAAGTAAATTGGAGAGAGGCCTAGCCACCCCTGCCCTAGTCCCTAGTGATGGAATACCTTAAAATCATAAAAGCTACAATAACCAAAAAACTCAGCTGCCTCCACCCTCACTACAGGGAGAAATGCATTCAGAGGCAGCCAATGTCTGCCTTCTCTTTATCTATTCAGAAACCATAACCTCACCACTTTAAAGAAAACCCCAATAAGTTTTAAAAAGGAGAAATAATTGACTACAGGTGAAATCAAAATTACAGCAGTAGACTAATTAAAAAATCAAAATGAGCTGGGTGTTATGGTGCACACCTGTAATACCAGCACTTGGGAGGCTGAGACAGGAGGATAGCAGGTTTGAGGTCAGCCTCTGCAATTTAGTAAGACCCTGTCTCAAAATATAAAATAAAAAGGGCTGGAAGCTGGGCATGGTGGCACACGGTTGTCATCCCAGTCCTTAGGAGGCTGAGACAGGAGGATCACAGGCTCAAAGCCAGCCTCAGCAATTTAGTGAGGCTGCCAGCAACTTAGTGAGACCTGTTTCAAAATAAAAAATAAGCCGGGCGTGGTGGCGCACCCTTGTAATCCCAGTACTTGGGAGGCGGAGATCAGAGGATCCCGGTTCGCGGCCAGCCTCAACTACTTAGTGAGGCCCTCCACAACTTCGTGAGACCCGGTTTCAAAATAAAGTATAAAAAATAGGGCCGGGGGTGTAGCTCAGAGGCAAAACGCCCCTGGGTTCAATCCCCGGTACCGCAAAAAAAATAAAATAAAATAGGGACTGAAAATGTAGTTCAGAGTAGGACTCCCATGGTTCAAGCCCCAGTAGCACACACACACAAAAAAAGGAGAGGGGCTGGAGGTGTAGCTCAGAGGTAAAATGCCCCTGGGTTCAATCCCTAGTACAAAATAAATAAATAAATAAATAAATAAGATAGTAATACATATCACAATTTCTATTTTTTAATATAATAGCTTAGGTCGGGCGTGATGGCGCACATTTATAATCCCAGTACTTGGGAGGTTGAGACAGGAGGATCCAAGGTTCACGGCCAGCCTCTACTTAGGCCCTTCACAACTTAGCAAGACCTTGTTTCAAAATAAAGAATAAAAAAATAGGACTGGAGTGTAGCTCGGAGGTAGAATGCCCCTGGTTCAATCCCCAGTACCTCAAAAAAAAAATATATATATATATATATATAATAGCTTAGAAAAATGAAACATCAGCCGGGCGTGGTGGCGCATGCTTGTAATCCCAGTACTTGGGAGGCTGAGACAGGAGGATCCAGGTTCACGGCCAGCCTCAGCTACTTAGTGAGGCCCTATGCAACTTCTTAAGACCCTATTTCAAAATAAAGAATAAAAAATAGGGCTGGGGGTGTAGCTCGGAGGTAGAATGCCTCTAGGTTCAATCCCCAGTACTGCAAAAAAGAAAAGAAAAATTAAACATCAACTCAAAAAATGAGAAAAATATCAAAATTATAACACTAAGAAGCCAAGCGTGGTGGCGCACACGTGTAATCCCAGTATTTGGGAGGCTGAGATGGGAGGATTTCAGGTTCGCAGCCAGCCTCAGCAACTTGTGAGGCCCTCTGCAACTTAGTGAGACCCTGTTTCCAAATAAAGAATAAAATTGGACTGGAGGTATAGCTTGGAGGTAGAATGCCCCTGGGTTCGATCCCCGGTACCACACACACACACACAAAAAATAAGACTAAGGAAAGTAGGATAAATAAAGCAATGTAAAAGCAAAAAATAAAAGCATTAAATCAGAGGAATTAATATATCTAAGCATTGTTCCCTTGGTAAGCTTACTAAGCATTTGAAATAACTAAGGTAAGTAGGTAAAGGATTGACAAAATGAAAAACGAGAAAAGGCTTTGAGCAAATAGTGCTAAATTTAAGTAGCAAAATATTAAACTATCTACAATTTTTTTTTTTTTTTGGTACCGAGGATTGAACCCAGGAGCATTCTACCTCTGAGCTAAACCCCCGGCCCTATTTTTTATACTTTATTTTGAAACCGGGTCTCACGAAGTTGCAGAGGGCCTCACTAAGTAGCTGAGGCTGGCCGCAAACCCGGATCCTCCGGTCTCAGCCTCCCAAGTACTGGGATTACAAGCGTGCGCCACCACGCCCGGCTCTACAATTTTATTACTAAAAAATGGGCTACATAGCAGATACACCTGACCTTTTTTTTCTGTTCAGTGAAAGGTTACATTATTTATGCAGTGACATTTCCTCTCTGACACAATACCAGGATCTGCCTTTGGAATGCTCAGACATGTACATCATCTTTCCATTATGTAATTTTAGAAATTCAACATGTTACTAGCCACAGCTGTAATAATCAGATTGTCACCAGATCACCGTTGCACTGTGACAGGTCCTCCTAAAGATTCCAACTCAGAGAAATAAAGTTTTCCCCAAAACCTCACTAACTTTAAAAGCACCTTGAAAAGATGTTACTTCAGAAATGTAATAGAAATATAAGATGAAGTTCTTTTGAATAACTATAAAAATTTTAAATGTATTGAAATATATCTTAACTTGAATTTTGTCTATTTATTGGCTATCAGAATAACTTTTTATTTAAAAAATAAGTCACAATTTAAAAACCCACAGATCCAAACTCAGGCAAAATGGAAAAAAAATTCAAAAGTTCTTGAAAAGTCACAGAAGTTGAGTTGGATAATTTGTATTTCACAAAATTTTAGGAACTTCTAAAGATTTCCAACAGAGCTATTTCAAGGTTGAAACCAAGGTTTTTACCTTTTCTCTATAGGAGGCAGTTTTACTCCTATGGAACAGACCCAAATGCACTTTCTCCTTGGGAGGGGCAGGAACCTCCATCAAGTTAACCAAGCCCAGATAGCTCTGGGCTCCTGCAGTAGGTAGATGAGAACACATTCTTCCTGGATCTTGGGGTAGAGCTGTGAACAGTGCCTTTGAGAAGTAGGCTAAAAGGCCCAGCTCCTTCTACTTTTTTAAGCTTTTTGGGGTTTTTTTGGTTTTTTTGCGGTACTGGGGATTGAACCCAGGGGCATTCTATCTCCAAGCTACATCCCCGGCCCTATTTTTTTTTTTTTTTTTTTTTTTTTGCGGTACCGGGGATTGAACACAGGGGCATTCTACCTCCGTGCTACACCCCCGGCCCTATTTTTTTATACTTTATTTTGAAACCGGGTCTCACAAAGTTGCGGAGGCCTCACTAGGTAGAGAGAGAGAGAGAGACAGGGAGAGAGAGAGAGAACTGAAGCTGGCCGCGAACCCGGATCCTCCGGTCTCCGCCTCCCAAAGTACTGGGATTACAAGCATGCGCCACCATGCCCGGCATGATACTTTATTTTGAAACCAGGTGTCACAAAGTTGCGGAGGGCCTCACTAAGTAGGTGAGGCTGGCTGTGAACCCGGATCCCAAGTACTGGGATTACAGGCGTGCGCCACCATGCCCGGCGCTTTTTGGTATTTTTGAAAAATGATAATGTGAACTGGGCATGGTGGCACATGCCTGTAATCCCAGTACTTGGGTGTCTAAGACAAAAGGATCACAGGTTCGAAGCAACCTCAGCAATTTAGTGAGGCTACCAGCAACATAGCGAGATCCCCTGTTTCAAAATAAAATAGGGGTGGGAGTGTAGCTTGGAGGTAGAATGTCCCTGGGTTCAATCCCTAGCACCACAGAAAAAAAAAAAAAAAGATAATGTGAGCAGGGGCATGGTGGCACACACCTGTAATCCCAGTACCTCACAGGCTGAGACAGGAGGATCGCAGGTTTGAGGCCAGCCTCAGCAACTTAGCAGGATTCTCAGCAATTTAGGCATTAGACCCTATTTCCAAATAAAATAGGGCTGGGGGCATAGCTCAGAGGTAGAACACTCCCGGGTTCAATCCACAGTACCAAAAAAATACAAAATAAAAAAATGATAATGTGCATAAACAGTGTTATGAAAACTAGGCTACATTTTAAATGTTTACATTCATTTACATTACATTTACATTAAAATGTTTACATTACATTAAAATGTTTACATTACATTTAAATGTTTACATTTATCTCACAAAACCAAACATATCTTTTTTTACAAACCTAAGACTCTTCTCACACTGGTAGTGAAGGTTACCACTTTGCCTTAGCTGAGCAGGAGCAGTGCTTGCAATCTTCCATGAGTGTATGCATCCCCCAGGATCTTATTAAAATGCAGGTTCTGGTTTGGTGGGTCTGGCCTGGGCTTGAGATTCTGCAATTCCAGCAGACTCCCAGGTGATGCCGATGCTGCTGGTCTGTAGACCACAGTTCAAATAGCAAACATTCTATGCATGCCCTAAATTCTGATCATGCATCCAAAACACAAAAGGAGCTTGCCTTTCAAATGCCTAGCTGTGCTGAACTTGGTGGCACACACCTGTCATCCCAGTACTTAAGAGGCTGAGACAGGATTGCAGGTTCAAGGCCAGTACAGTAACTTAGTGAGACCCTGATTCAAAATAAAAAATAAGCCAGGCATGGTGGCACATGCTTGTAATCCTAGTACTTGGGAGGCGGAGACCGGAGGATCCGGGTACGCGGCCAGCCTCAGCTACTTAGTGAGGCCCTCTGCAACTTAGTGAGACCCTGTTTCAAAATAAAGAATAAAAAAATAGGGCTGGGGTTGTAGCCCGGAGGTAGAATGCCCCTGGGTTCAATCCCCGGTACCACAAAAAACTAAATAAATAAAAATGAAAAAGGTCTGGGGGGTGTACCTTGGAGGCAGCACACCCCTTGGTTCAATCCCCAATAGCAAAAAAAAAAAAAAAAAAAAAAAAAAAGGCTGGGGCTGAAGCTCTATAATAGAGCAACCTTTGTTCAATCCCCAGTGCTACAAACACCTAGCTGCCCTCTCTGTACCTTGTAATGAAGGGGCCTGGGAATCTGTATAATTGTAATCCCCAAGCAATTCTTACCCACAGCCAAGTTGAAAACCATTGACTAAGAGGTGTCTTATGTATTGGGGCACTCAGGCACCCCTTCATCACAGCCCTTTACCACACTGTGCTTTAAAAATAAAAAATAATATCCGGGCGTGGTGGCGCACGCTTGTAATCCCAGTACTTTGGGAGGCAGAGACCGGAGCATCCGGGTTCGCGGCCAGCCTCAGCTCTCTCGCTGTCTCTCTCTCTCTCTCTCTCTCCCTGTCTCTCTCTCTCTCTCCTTAGTGAGGCCCTCCGCAACTTCGTGAGACCTGGTTTCAAAATAAAGTATAAAAAATAGGACCGGGGGTGTAGCGCGGAGGTAGAACGCCCCTGCGTTCAATCCCCAGTACCGCAAAAAAAAATAATAATAATAATGATGATGATGATGATTGATGATGATGTATACAAATGGGCACTAAATAATGAAAAGTTTATTTTAGAAACATGTAAATTGATGAAAAACTTGGACTATATTAAAGCAAAATAATATCTTAACAAAATTGACCATATAATAAAATTAGGAGATTAAGGATATTGACCTGGCCTTCCTCCGACTTCCAAGTTCTAGGGCTGTCTAATGTCTGTGTCATTGAAGTTTCCCTTTAGAATCATCCACCCTTCTTTCTGCACCTTGCTCTAGCCTTGTTCTCTCACTGTTTCCCAGGGCCTACACAGTGGCGCTCTGGCAGCCCTTCCTTACCCCAGCTATCCTGTGCTGTTACTTGCATACTCTCTCCCTCTCCCTCTGTCCACTCACCCAAGTATGAACCTAAGCTCTGTGAGGGTGATTGCACATGCTTTTTTAAAGAGAACTAATTCTATAACACAGGTTTGTTCTGTCATGATGGAGATTTATTCCTACTGTAGTTTTTGGGTTTTTTTTTTTCTATCAGTCTTTGCTTTCTCAAGAAGACCATGTGGATCTAACATTATAGAGCTGGTTCTGTGTGTGTGTGTGTGTGTGTGTGTACGTATGTACCCAGGGGCATTCTACCTCTGAGCTACGTGTGTGTGTATGTGTGTGTACATGTACATGTACCCAAAGGCATTCTACCTCTGAGCTACACCCCAGCCCTATTTGATTTTTTGTTTTTGAAACAGGGTCTCACTGGGTTACTGAGAGTCTCACTACATTCCTGCAGCTGTTCTCAAACCTGCAGTACTCTTGTCTCAGCTTCTCAAGTACTGGGATTACTGGCATGCACCACCACCCCTGGCTCAAGAACTGGTTCTTACTATTAGAATATTTATTATGTTTAAAGTATGCTGTGGCCGGGCGTGGTGGCGCACGCTTGTAATCCCAGTACTTTGGGAGGCGGAGACCGGAGGATCCGCGTTGGCGGCCAGCCTCAGCTCTCTCGCTCTCTCTCTCCCTGTCTCCCCTCTCCCACTCTCTCTCTCTCTCTCTCTCTCTTCCTCTCTCTCTCCCTCTCTCTCTCTCTCCTTAGCAAGGCCCTCCTCAACTTCGTGAGACCCGGTTTCAAAATAAAGTATAAAAAAATAGGGCCAGGGGCGTAGCGCGGAGGTAGAACGCCCCTGTGTTCAATCCCCGGTACCGCAAAAAAAAATAAATAAATAAAAAATAAAGTATGCTGTGGAGCCATTAGTATAAAGCTGCTGTGTGTATAGAGTGTGGTATCCTACCTAAACAATGAAGTGTTTTATGTTTTCATGCCTAAACAATGAAATGTTTCAATTCTTGCCTTTCCAGTTCCCTGGAGAAAGAAGCATTCTCTTCAGTGGCTAGGTTAGTTCACTTGTTGGAAGTAGCAAGATGGAATCGGCTCTGTGAAGACAGGCCAGGAACTGAGGATCTAGGTGCCTAAGAAGTGTGTCACCCCTTGGGAATGCCCCAAGTAGGAAACATAATGGGCCAAGACTTCAGAGACTCAGGGCAAAGATTACAAGATTGAATTGTAGGATTACAATTTAGGATGGAAACTAAGGTAACCAAGAGGATGGCCATTTAGCCCCGTTTACCCCTCTCTGTCTGGATAGGCTCTTTCCTGAGAAACTATCTGGTGTTAAGAGGGAACAGTGTCTATTACAAATGCATATTATCAGCCGGGCGTGTTGGCACACGCTTATAATCCCACTGCTTGTGAGGCTGAGACCAGAGGATCGGGGTTCGCAGCCAGCCTCAGCTACTTAGGCCTCCACAACTTAGTGAGACCCTGTTTCAAAATAAAGAATAAAAAAATAGGGCTGGGGGTGTAACTTGGAGGTAGGATGCCCCTGCGTTCAATCTCCGGTACCGCCAAAAAAAAAAAATGTGTATTATCCCAAATAAATCAAGAAGACTTTAAACAAAAAAAGTGAAGTGTGAATTCTCAGCCAGTGTGGATGAAAAGAGTTATTTTGGGACTGAGAAGTAATTCCTTCCTAAATTCTGCTCCTGAGAATAGTTCCTTTAAGCAGTTCCTGCTTTTTGCATCTTCTTTCAACACTGTTTTTTAAATTAATTATCATCTAGTTGTTAAATGTTTCTGTATTCTTCCCTTCTCTCAAGTTTCTCAAACTCCGCTGAGGTCAGACTTCTTCTATTCAAGAGTACCAGAGATGCAAGGCGACATCCATTTCTGTTTACAATCACCCCATTTCAGTCCAGTTTAACACCAGACACATTAAGCAATGTGAGGCTTCTGCTTCAGTGTAGCAGGGTATTCTGCGAGGTCTCTGGCAGTGATAACTAAAAACCGCAGGTGAACAGTGTTGCTGTGTGTTCAGCATCTGAAAGTAGTTCCCAAGCATCTGAGTTCTGGGGAACTGCAAGAAGACATAAAATGCCACACTGAGCAAAAATGTACCCCAAAGTTCGGGAGGCCCAAATGAATCCTAACCTAACCTGTTGGTTAGGATTGTGCTCCATCTTTTTAAGAAATGATGTTCAGCCATGGTATCTGTTAACTTTGGATTTAGCTGCAACTAGCTTATTTTCAACCATGCCTCTAACTTGGCACAGTGTGGAGAAAAAAATCCAATAACTGAGCCATCTGGGTTGGATAAAAGAGAGAGTTTTTCTATTTGATTTCTCACATTTTGTTCCTCTTTGTTTTAAAAGGGGGGAATCATTATGAAATAACCAAATTATTGCATAATGTTAATTAAACTGAAGAAATCATTTCAAAAATTAGATACTGTTTTTCTAAAGAATTCTGTATCAGGATCTCTGTTGTCTCTGAAATGTGGTGTGGAATGAATGTTTTGGGTGAACTGCCTTGACTAAGTAACTAATAATGGTCAGAAAAAGAAGGCCTCTCTGGGTGGTCTGAAGTTCAGCAATGTTTATTTGTCTTTAGACTCAGCAGAGGTTTTTTTGTTTTTGTTTTTCCAGTGAAGCATATTTTAGCATTTTATGCTCTGGATTTACTTTAGTGTGGTTATAAATGAAATCATTAGGCATATGTAATTTTTAAATTTTTTTCTTAAAGACCAGTATTAATAGCTTATGATTCAAAGAATCTATAATTAAGAGAACTTGGAAAGATTTTTAACGTTTGGTACCTTTGAAAACAACTGACAAAACGGACTATTTTGAATGTTATAAGCCACTACTTGCAGTTCTTAGTTACTTCTTTGAATCTTGGATCATTTCAGACCTTAAAACTTAATAGTTCAGCAGAAGGCTTCCTCTGAGCTCGCTTTACCAGCACAGGGCGCTGGGTGCTGGGAAGATGATGATGAACAGGCAATTTCAGGCCCTATTGGTTATGACAGTCAAATGGTAGAGGAAGGCGATATATAAACCAACCACACAAACATGCTACAAAAGAAAAGTACAATGTGAGGATCGTATACAACCTTTAGAGGGGTGGAGGTAATTTAGAAAAGCCTTTCCTTAAGCCACGCGTGGTGCCGCACACTGGTAATCCCAGTACTTGGGAGGCTGAGGTAGAATGCCCCTGAGTTCAATCTCCAATACCGCAAAAAAAAAAAAAAGAAAAGCCTTTCCTTTAGAAGTGAAGAAATTTCATTCATACAAGGCCTTGATTGATATATAATATGCGCCGGGCGTGGTGGCACACGCTTGTAATCCCAGTACTTGGGAGGCTGAGACCAGAGGATCCGGGTTCACGACCAGCCTCAGCTACTTAGTGAGGCCCTCTGCAACTTAGTGAGACCCTATTTCAAAATAAAGAATAAAAATAGGGCTGGGGGTGTAGCTCAGAGGTAGAATGCCCCTGGGTTCAACCCCCATTACCGCAAAAAAAAATACATATATATATATACACATATATATATTATGCAATGTAATGCATACTAAAATAGTAATAGTTGCATGTTGGATCAAACATTGTGCTGGTAATTGACTATTCTTATCCATTTGTATGTCTAATTATATTCATCTCCCCCCATGAAAGCTTCTCGAGGGTAGGAATACCTTCACATGATAGTTTATAACTATTTCATGCTAAAGGCTTTGTTCATACTAGGCCCTAAGTAATATTTATCAAGCTAATATATCACTTTAACTTTTCATCATACAACTATACATTAATACAATCATATCATTAAAAATATTATAATTGGCCAGGCGTGGTGGTGCATGCTTGTAATCCCAGTACTTGGGAGGCTGAGACCGGAGGATTACAAGTTCACGGCCAGCTTCAGTTACTTAGTGAGGCCCTCCACAACATAGTAAAACCCTGTTTCAAAACAAAGAATAAAAATTAGGCTGGGGGTGTATCTCGGAGATAGAATGCCCCTGGGTTCAATCCCCAGTACCACAAAAAATATCACACTCGTCATAGCATAAGAAAAAATTATGTAAAGGTACAATTTAAGAAAAAGAGTTTTTAATTAAGATGTCATTACTACTATTATTCATGACTCATATAAATCTGCAGCAGCATGCTTAACACCAGAACATGATATTCCCCTGCATACTTGGGACCTGTGTATTGCTCTCAATTCCTATAATTGAAGTCAGGAGGGTCATTTTACAATTCCAACTCACTCCTTGTTTGCTTTATTTGTTTATCCTGGTATCTTCATAAAAATTTTGTCTAAGAATGTAGAACATAAAAACTTGTTTTATTGGAAAATGTTAAAAGATCATGAAATGAGGCCAGCTTTTCTTTTGGTATCAGGGTATGCAAATGCATTCCTACTAAATGGAGCATGTCTTCTGATAGTAAATTTAGCCTATGGGTATGTTCATTTTACAGTATTCACTCAGGCTTTAAATATCTCTTAATTCCTTGGGGGGAGTGAAGCTAAGAACTCCATCACATGACTGTCTGGATTTCTGAAATGCTAAGGCTTTAAAAAAGCCTTATGGATTGTGAGTAATAATAAAGCAAGTGCTGGCTTGTTAAGTAGGATAATCTGATCCAGGCACTATGTAAACCAGAATGTAATTTTAGATACTATAGTTTTATGTCACAGATGACTCCATAAACATCAAAAGAATTTGCCTAATTATAAGAGTATATTTCCTTGGAAAATAAATTCCTTTTGATATTTGAATGAGTTAAGATTCCATTTGAGGACTTTTATTTATAAATATTTGGTTTTAAATTATTATATTTATCACATTTCTCTAGTCAAGAAAAATGTAATGAGTAAAATACTCCAAAATTGAAAAATAACTGCTATTCATTGTGACCACATTCCAGAGTAGTTTATTACTCAATAATTAGGAAAAATGGGAATTATATATATATTTTTTTTTTTTTTTTGCGGTACCGGGGATTGAACGCAGGGGCGTTCTACCTCCACGCTACACCCCCAGCCCTATTTTTTATACTTTATTTTGAAACCGGGTCTCACGAAGTTGCGGAGGGCCTAAGTAGAGAGAGAGAGAGAAAGACACAGGGAAAGAGAACGAGAGAGAGCTGAGGCTGGCCGCGAACCCGGATCCTCCCGTCTCTGCCTCCCAAAGTACTGGGATTACAAGCGTGCGCCACCACGCCCAGCTCTCGGGAATTATATTCTTACTTGTTAAATTAACCTAGTTCATTAATTTTTTGTTGTTGTTGTTGTTACTGTTTTGGCACTAGGGATTGAGTGCAGGAATATTCTGCCTCCACGCTATACCCTCAGCCCTTTTTTTTTTTTGAAACAGGGTCTCACTAAGTTGCTGAGGCTGGCCTCAAACCTGTGATGCTCCTGTTTCAGCCTTCCAAGTAGTGGGACTACAGGCATGCACCACCACACCTGGCCATTAATTTTTCTTTATTGTACTGGAGTTCAAACCCAGGGGCATTCTAGCTCTGAGCTACACCTCCAGCCCTTTTTTTATTTTTTGTTTTGAAACAGGGTCTCACTGGATTGCTGAGAGTCTCGCTAAATTTCTGAGGCTGGTCTCAAACCTGCAATCCTCCCTGTCTCCGTCTCCCAAGTACTGGGATTACAGGTATGCACTGCCACTCCTGGCCCATTGATTCTTTTTTTTGTACTGAGGATGGAACCCAGGGGCATTCCACCTCCAGGCTCTCTTTTTTTGTGTGTGTGTGATACTGGGGATTGAACCCAGGGGCATTCTACACCCAAGCTACACCCCCCAACCCTATTTTTTTTTCTTTTTTTTCGGTACCAGGGATTGAACCCAGGGCGTTCTACCTCCACGCTACACCCCCGGCCCTATTTTTTATACTTTATTTTGAAACCCGGTCTCACAAAGTTGCAGAGGGACTCACTAAGTAGAGAGATAGACAGGGAGAGAGAAAGAGAGAGAGAGAGAGAGAGAGAGAGAGAGAGAGAGCGCTGAGGCTGGCCACGAACCCGGATCCTGCGGTCTCCGCTTCCCAAAGTGCTGGGATTACAAGCGTGCGCCACCACACCCGGTCCAACCCTATTTTTTAATTCTTTATTTTGAAACAGGGTCTCACTAAGTTGCAGATGGCCTCACTAAGTAGCTGAGGCTGGCCGCAAACCCGGATCCTCCGGTCTCAGCCTCCCAAGTACTAGGATTACAAGCGTGTGCCACCACACTGAGCTCTATTTTATTTTGAAATAGGACCTCACTAAGTTGCCGAGGCTGGCCTTGAATCTGCAATCCTCCTGTCTCAGCCTCCCATGTACTAGGATTACAGGTGTGCATCACCACACCTAGCCTGTTAATTAATTAATTTATTTATTTATTTGTTGTGGTACTTGAGATTGAACCCAGGGGCATTCTACCTCCGAGCTACACCCCCAGCCCTATTTTTTATTCTTTGTTTTGAAACATGGTCTCACTAAGTTGCGGAGGGCCTCACTAAGTAGCCTAGTACAGAACCTGACACAAAACAGATGCTCAAAAATATTTATTAAAAGCCAAGCAAAGTGCACAGAATAGAACATTGAACAATGTTTTCATGTAGTCTTCATGCTGACTTATTAGCATTTCTTTCTTTGGATATCTCATTGGCCTTCAAACTTTATGCATGTTTCTAACAAGCTTATTTATCTGATTTGGCCTATTGGAAGTATGAAGGGATTGCTGCTGAAGGCACACATACTGACAGTACGAAATGATAACTAACAAATTCACAGTTAGAAGCCACATTTGCCAAGGGATCACAGTAATAATTTAAAATTGTATTCCTCTGGCTTTGCCCCATGCTATCACATGAGAACTTCGATCCTTACCCTCCAGTTTCTTCTCAAATATTCTGTGAGTCCCCAGAGGATACCTCAACCACGGTTTGTGAAAATGACAGCCCTCTTCTCCACCTCCCCATCACCATGGTAGCCATACCATCACCACCAAGCAGGAAGAGCATAAGCCATACCCCAGATGGCCCCTCACAGCACTGGCCTATGCCTGAGCCATTGCTACGATAGCCTTGCCCTCTCACTCTCCAGAGAGATTAGAGTGCAACCTCCCATACTGGGGGGCTAAGATGTTATAGTCATAAAGTACAACAATAATGCCATGACAGAGGAATATAGACATTTATTTCCATCACATAGCAGTCCAGCATGAGTCAAGGAATTCATTTCAGCATGGGATCCTCATGCAACTATTTAAGAACTCAGGCTCTGCCCACCTTCGACACATAGCTTCCAAGGCTGCTCTGCTCCCTCCCAGCCCAGCCAGCAGAAGAGGGGAGAATGTGGAGGAGACACACTACCACTCAAAAGCTTCAGCTCATGCTGTCGGTGAGAACTGGACACATGGCCCCAGCTACCTGCCAAAGGGAGCTGAGGAGCAGGCACACTGACCTGGCCACTTCCCAGCCGCTCTGTCCCTGTGCCTTTTTTTTTTTTTTTTTTTTTTTTGCGGTACCGGGGATTGAACGCAGGGGCGTTCTACCTCCGCGCTACACCCCTGGCCCAATTTTTTTTTATGCTTTATTTTTGAAACCGGGTCTCACGAAGTTGCAGAGGGCCTCACTAGGTAGAGAGAGAGAGAGAGAGAGAGAGAGAGAGAGAGATCGCACGCGCGCGCACACATGCGCGCTGAGGTTGGCCGCGAACCCGGATCCTCCGGTCTCCGCCTCCCAAAGTACTGGGATTACAAGCTTGCGCCACCACGCCCGGCTCCCTGTGCCTTTTTATAGACAGCAAGACCTCCATGCCTGTCTTGTTTCATTATCCTAGACCTCTCACTGCAGCCCTTGCTCTAACACCCAGAGCAGGTGAGGGTATCATTGGTCTTTTTACATCCATAAAAACTTCTAACCCTTCACTGCTCTTCTCAAAACCACTGTGCTTCCCACCATGCCCAGTCTTAACAAATGCCCTGCCCTGTCACTGCAGAGTGGAGGTCAGAGTCCTCACCTGTGAGCCACTTCAACCCTCTTCCCAACACAGCCCCTTTTCTCTTCCTTTCCCTCTGCCCCAGGGGAAGGTGCATCCCTGCTCCTTCCTTGAACCCACTTCTTTCATCTACACTCTTCATCTTATTCTCATCCATCTCGACCATTATCTTGTTCCATTAAGTATTCCTGCTTTCTGTACTTCAGTTTCATTATCTCCACAATAAAATGTTAAGTCCTCGAGGATAGAAGCTGTCACATTTGTGTTTCTATTCCCATGACATCAAGCAAGTAGGGTTTCCTACTGTTAAGGTCACTGTTAATGATGCCACCTGAGTCCTCAAGAATTGAGTAACTTATGCTTGATGTGAAAGATTAGACAAAAAGAGGGCCCACCGTGTGTGTGTGTTCTCTGAATTTATAGGTGTATGCATCACCTTGTTGGAGAATTTATTTCTCTAGGATCAAAGATACATATTTTCTCTTTCACAGCTTTTTATGGTGATCAACTAGGTACAGAATATTGACGCAATCTTATCAGCTATGTGAGCCTCCTCCCATAATACCCTCTTTTTTTTGTGTGTGTGGTACCAGGGATTGAACCCAGGGGCATTCTACCTCCGGGCTACACCCCCAGCCCTATTTTTATTCTTTATTTTGAAACAGGGTCTCACTAAGTAGCAGAGGGCCTCACTAAGTAGCTGAGACTGGCCGTGAAACCAGATCCTCCTGTCTCAGCCTCCCAAGTACTGGGATTACAAACGTACGCTACCATGCCCAGCTCTCTTTTTTATATATTGGGGATTGAACCCAAGGGGCATTCTACCTTTTTTTTTGTTTGTTTGTTTAACTAAAAAAGCAATGCCTTCTTCGTTTTCCTTTTTTTTTTCTTTCTCCTTTTTAAAAAAAAATGTTGACATTAAATATTTTCACAAGGTTTTCCTGAACCTTACCCACAAATGTATAAATAATCCTGCTAGTAAGCTTTCTTCATTTTACTGGGATCTTGACTCATACTGGAAGCTAGGGCATCTACCTAGTATAGTAAGAACAAAGTATTTTTTTTATCACAGATACATGTTTTGCTTTCTAAAGATAAACAGTATATATGTTAAAGTGCTTATTTATTTTGTGAGTTTTAAAATCAATACATGACTTCATTTGCAAATGGAAGCACCAGTAGTTTTTGAAACTTTTGGAACATGCAGCAGCTAGTTGTTCAGGGGGTATTAGCAAACTGCTACTATCTCTATAGTCCCTTTCACCTCTAGTCAACTCTATTGAATAGTCAACTTATAACTATGTGTGGAGTATTCCTGACAGTTGTTATACCTTTAGAAGATCACAACCATAATGATGGTTGTGAAGTAATGAAAAATAACAACCTCGACTTACTTTTTTTCCACAAGTTTACTGAACTTTCTATGAGAAGAGCCAGATTTAACTTAAGCCTCCACTTTTCAGGAAAAGGTGATAATATGGGCTCTGAAATCCCAGCACTGAGTATGGGAGAGAGAGAGGACCAGGAATTCCCAGGGAACCAGGAAGATTGGTCTGGTGGCAGCTCCTTGTTTAAAAAGATATATCATCGGGCTCGGTGTCCCATGCCTGTAATCCCAGCTATTCAGGAGGCTGAGGCAGGAGGATGGCAAGTTCAAGGCCAGCCTGGATAACTTAAACCCTGTCTGAAATTTTTAAAAATGACTAGGGAAATAGCTTAGAGGCAGAGGTAGAGTGACCCTGGGTTCAATTTCCAGTACGGGGGGCCGGGGTGTTGGGGGAAGCCTTCATGGTGGCCTCTGACTCTTTCAGCCATTTCCTAGCGCCATGACCTGGAGCAGCTTATTTATTTTGGCCTTTAGTAAAATGAGGGGGGTTTACTGTTGTTTTTTGTTTTCAAATTCTACCCCAGGGAGTACTAGGGCACTCCTAGTTTCTTGGAGTCTCCCCAAGAGTCTTACAGTAGGTTGAGTGGGAGACCCAACCAGAAAAGTTTCTCTTATAAAGTTTTTAGTTTTTGTTTTTTTTTTTCAATGAAGGATTGTTTAGTTTTTAAAAGCTTGATTACTTCCAAGGTCCCTTCTAGCTCTGTAAAAAGCACACTTTTCTGTTTGCAATCATTTTTTCTTCATTTCTTTTTTGGGGAAAGCTTTTTAGCCAGTCAGAGTAAAAGATAACTTTGTGAATACAGTTGAGAGGCCAGAGTACTAACATAGTGTTTGGATTTGAAAGGGCCTAATGAATGAACTCATAGGAGAGCCTCACTTCCTGTTTTTAAAGGGTGGGAGTGGGGTGGGAGGGAAGAAAAGACAACAGAGGCCCACATAGGATTTCAGCCCTGGAAGAAAATCTCCATTCTTGGACAAAAGCTTGAAACTGGTAGCAGTGAGAGATTTAAAAGAAGTCATGAAAAGTGAAAAACTAAAGAGAACATTTGGTCTTTTTAAAAAATTTGTGATGATAATCTTATAAATCAATTTCCTCATATTTCATATATAGATAATATACCCTATTATTTGCTTTGGGCAATTTTTAAGCTTTCAAAATTCTCTATAAATTATAGTAAATTGGTATTGTTCATATTTCACAATACAATTGATTCAGCAGTTATTCAGGGCTATAGTTAATTGATTTGCCCATATAAATAGAAAACTGTAGGCCGGGCATGGTGGCGCATGCTTGTAATCCCAGTACTTGGGAGGCTGAAACGGGAGGATCGCAGGTTCGCAGCCAGCCTCAGCTACTTAGTGAGGTCTCCACAACTTAGTGAGACCCTGTTTCAAAAATAAATAATAAAAAATAGGGCTGGGGGTGTAGCTAGAAGATAGAATGCCCCTGGGTTCAATCCCCAGTACCGCAAAAAAAAGAAAACTGTAAAACTACATGAGTTATAGTTTTATGCTATCTGTGAAATATGCAAATACGTATCTGTATTAAAACTAAATAGACTAATATCGTAGCTGCTTAGCTGCTAAATTTTTTTTTTTTTGTCACTGATTGGGATGAAAACAAGGTAATTATTCTTGGACCCCGCATTCAGCAATTGCTTGGTTTTCTCTCTATATCTGGTATAATTGGTTAAACAATTCCAGAATCAGACAGCCTAGATCCAAACCTTAAGCAAGTCATTTTGCCATCATTCCCGTATCTAAGATGAAAATAATCACATAATGTTGTTGTAAAGTTAAATGAATTGTTTACATGTGATGTATTTAGCAGTCCCTAACCCGTGATTGGTATGGTGTTGTATATTTACTATTGTGTTACTTAACAGAAGAGCAGAGACTAGTGAAACTTGAACCTACTTGAGAGACAAGAAAGTCTACTGAGGTAGAGGAAAAAGATAAACTTGGAGGAACAAGTTCAAGAAAAATTAATCTGGCAGCAGTCTATGAAAACACTGGTACCAAGAGACACCAGAGTGTCAAGGACCAGTTAGGATGCCCTAGTCCAGGCACTAGGAAAAACTAGGCTGAATTACCATTGTAGAATTGGAATGGAAGAAGGAAAAAGATGTGTGAGAGGTTATATGCCTCTTAGGGGAAGAGAAAAGATTTTAACCTTAGACCATGGATGTATCATTAATAGAAATAACAGTCCCAGGGTTGCTCTTTGATTTCTGAACAATTCCTGTATATTAAGAAATAAAGGCCAGGTGTGGTGGTGCACGCTTGTAATCCCAGTACTTGGGAGGCTGAGACAGGAGGATCGCAGGTTCAAGGACAGCCTCAGCTGTCCTTGTGAGACTCATCAACCTAGCAAGACCCTGTTTCAAAATTAAAAAAAATAGGGCTGGGGGTGTAGCTTGGAGGTAGAATGCTCCAGAGTTCAATCCCCAGTACCAAAAAAAAAAAAAAAAAAAAAAAAA
>PVJS01026204.1:0-27193 GCA_004027185.1 Glis glis | reverse complement strand
CTTTGTAGTTTAATGCTATCCCACTTATTAATTCTTGTTTTAATTTCCTGTGCTTTGGAGGTCTTGTTGAGGAAGTTTCTACCTGTGCCTATATGATGGAGTGTTGGACCTATGGCTTCTTCTAATAATTTCACAGTCTCTGGTCTAACTTCCAGGTCTTTGATCCATCTCGAGTTGACTCTTGTGCAGGGTGAGAGGTGAATCTATGGAATTACTGTCATAAACAATGTGTATATATGAGATTATACCAACATCATTCTCAGTGCTACATGTGGGGGGGGGAGGCGGAGGGAGGGACACCAAGAGCTGTGTGCATGTATGTTAACACCAAACTGATACTCATTGTGATGTGAGACTACAATGCACCAATAAAAACATAAAAAAAAAGTGGTCAGGCATGGATGCCTTAGAGAGAAGGGGGAGACTAGGGTAAAAGTAGGTTTGTGCTAGAAAAGATCAGATTCATTGTGGAGCAGGAGGTGTCTGTATGTAAAATACCCTGTTCGAGTTGCTCATCTTAAGAAACCTGGTACAGTTGTTCATTCAAGAAAGATTTATAGAGCCAGGCATGGTGGTACATGCCTGTAATTTTTGTACTTGGGAGGCTGAGACAGGAGGATCACAGGTTGGAGGACAGCCTCAGCAACTTAGCAAGACTCTCAGCAATTTAGGAAGACCCTGTTTCAAAAACAAACAAACAAAAAATATAAAAAGTTGGGGGAATAGTTTGGAGATACAATGCCTCTGGGTTCAATCTCCAATACCAAAAAGAAAAAAAAAAAAGATTTAGAGAGCATTCCCCATGTGCTGGGGACAACTGGAATGTGTTCCATCCAAGCTTTTGTCACGTGGCAGTCATTTTTATAGTGACATTATAAGCTCCCCTAGAGGATAGTGTGGAGTATATATTTAAGAAAAAATTACAAACCTAACATAACACAAGACATTGATGAGGTGTCCTGGTTTATGAAATGTGACATTCTCCTTCCTTGCCTCCCCACAATGATATAATTTTATTCTACCCTTTAACCCTAGTCAGACTCATATCCACAATCATTCCAACCTTCATCATAAATTAGGAAAATGCAAATAGAATATTATAGTGAGATCTTATATATCTAATTCACTAGTGAAAATTAGAAAGTCTGACACTGTCAGGGTTGAGGATAATGTGGGATATCAAGTGTGCTTGACTGTTAGGGGGGAGATTAAATTGACACCACCATTTGGAAAACCATTTCACACTGTCCTGTGACATTAAACGCTATGTTCCTTATAATCCAGAAAATCAAGTTTTAGGGATATATCCTACCAAAAATCTAGCACAAGTCTGCCAAGAGAATTCTACAAGAAAGTTGATAGTACTATATTCAGAATGGCTAAGAAGGGAGGAGAGCAGCCCAAATGGCCATCAGTAGAATAAATAGTGGCATAGTCCTACACTGAAATATTCAGGAAAAATGGATGAACCACCACTGTAAGCAGTAACCTCTTGAAATCTTCCATGAACAAACTTTTAAAAAAGGAAAACTCCAGAAAAGACTATATGTATTTAGATACATTATTTTTAAAGTTCAAAGCAAACAATTTTAAACACATTATTAATGGTTATGTACAATTTGATAAAATTATACAAGAAATAGAAGAATACAGTTAACTGAGAATTTTAAGAAAGCATTTTCTCTTGGTAGGTGTGTAGACAAACAGATGTGATATAGGAGGAATGTATGGGATGACACAGTGATATTGATAATCTTCTATGTTTTAAGTTATGAGGTAGATAAGTAGGTTTCCATCTTATTATAAGGACTTAAGGTATAGACACATAAAGACACATTTTTTGTGTAACATTGTTATATAATAAAATAATGTTAAAATATGATACAAGGAAAAGTTTCCCTGTTAAGTATTAACCTCAAGATTTAGTAACTGTTAGTGGGAATGGTGGTGGATGCCTGTAATCCCATACTTGGGAGACTAAGACAGGAAGATCACAGGTTTGAGGACAGCCTCAGCGACTTAGTGAAGCCCTGTTTCAAAAAATAAAAGTTAAGCCAGGCGTGGTGGCGCAGACTTGTAATCCCAGTACTTGGAAGGCTGAGACAGGAGGATCGCAGATTTACGGTCATCCTTAACTACTTAGTGATGCCCTCTACAACTTAGTGAGACCCTGTTTCAAAATAAAGAATAAAAAAATAGGGCTGGGGGTGTAGCTTGGAGGTAGAATGCCCCTGGGTTCCATACACAGTACTGCCAAAATAAAAAAAAAGTTAAAAGGGTTGGGGGATGTAGCTCAGAAGTAGAATACCCCTGGTTTCAATCTCCAGTACCAAAAAAAAAAAAAAGATTTAGTAACTTTCATATTTTCCATACATTTTGTAAATGTGTGTGTGTCACCTTTACCCTTTTTTATTAAATAGAAGAATGATTACTAAACCCATCTTGACTAAGTTTATTGAGTGTGTTTGCCTCAACCAAATGTTTCCAGGGACTGACATCTATGCTAAGATAATCAGTATAGTTATTTTCATGTTAACACCAGATGTCATAACAATATTACATTTAAAAAAGAAATCTATGGCTTTCTGTCAGTAAGTAGCCCTTGAATATGTCAACTCAATTACGTCATTATGCCTTGCTATAGCTTCACATAAAAAAACTTGCAAGCATATTTAGTGCAATTCTTTGTCTTAAATAGTGTGTGTGTGCGCGCGTTGTATCTATCTATCCTTTGAAATTGGAGTCATTTTCCCTAGCCCATCGCTGTCGTTTAGGGAATTGTTCCGATTATCAGTGTTTTCCTTTCCATCTTGTACTTTGTGCCTTTTTATTTTATTTATTTTTTGGTACTGGGGATTGAACCCAGGGGCATTCAACCTCTGAATTCTAGCCCTTTTTTATTCTTCTTGTTTTGAATAAGGGTCTTGCTATGTTGCTGAGAGTCTCGCTGCGTTCCTAAAGCTGCCCTCTAACCTGCAATCCTCTGGTCTCAGCTACTTTGTTCCTCTTAAACTTTACTAGTCATGACAGTGGGGAATAAGGGCAAGTGTGTGCTCACCAAGGACTGGAAGCTCTGATATGTCTAGCTGAGGTAATAACACAAGCTTATCGGCCTAGAAATGGTCTAGTAGGCCCCTTTCCCCTTTACCTCTGCAGTTGTGAGCAGTTGTCTTGAGGCCAGGGGGAAAGGATGGAACAGAGGAAGGGAGCTCCTAGAAGGTCCTCTCCTGCCCAATCACACCTCCTTGTCTGGCGTTCTTCCCCCTGGGTGTTCTGTTCAGGCCAGGATTGTGTCTGGCCTTTTTTGATACCACTCTCCCACAGGCACACATCGCAGAAATGCAGAGGAATTGGAGAAACGCTGGAGGAATTGGAGAAATGGTAGCTCACGAAGGGTGGAGCGGCCCTAGACAAATGCGTGGAAATGCATGGAAACTTTGCACATGCTGCTTCTTCACTCAGACACGTGTAGCTGAGCTGGTGATCATCTGTGATATGGAAGATGACAGAGTTCACAAGATTTTTTTTGTACAAAATCATTTCTCTTCAATATAGACTGTGCTGTATTAGTGTATAATTTTGCCCTTGCTTAGAAAGAACTTGGGTAGAGTGAGCCTATAGATTTGTGTATCTATTGACACATAGGGAAACACCATGTGTATAAGTATACATGTCTATATACACACACTGTATATATACACATTATATATATATGCACTCGCTTTATAATACACATACTGTATATACACATACATACATAGTTACCCATATGTGCATATGCTTATATATGTGTGTGTCTATATGTCCATATATGTATAAAATTGAGAATAAATTGGACATGGTATGCAAATGTACCACTTGAGCTTCTTCTCTGTATTGAGAACCATCAGCCTTTCTCCTTCTCTCTCCAGGAAAGATGAATTTACACTCTGAAAAGGTGATTAGCTATATTAGTAGTAATAATGTCCAGTATCCAGAGATTAACTATACTTTCATATCCAAAACAGCCATTACAAAAGTAGTATGGAAAAAAGCCACTATATAACATGGCCTCTTTAATTGTGTATTGATAAAATTCTTAAAAGGGAATTGGAGAAAACAGGAAAAGGCAATTGAATGCCAAGTAATAATAATTATATCCACCGAGGGACGGCTGAGGGTGGATAGTATTGATTGGCAAAAGAAAGCTTTCTTGGGACTCTGAGAATGTTGGTATCATTAACACATAGCCACTGTGAAGGATTTTAAAAGATAAGGTGTGGATATCACTGTTAGAAATAAAAGCGAGGCACTGGGCATGGTGGTGCAAGCCTGGAATCTCAGTACTTGGGAGGCTGAGACAGGAGGTTCCCAGGTTTGAGGACAGCCTCAGCAATATAGGGAGACTTTCAGCAACCTAGTGAGACCCTGTTTCAAAACAAAAAAATAAAAAGGGCTGGGAGTGTAGCTCAAAGGTAGAATGCACCTGGATTCAGTTCCTAGTAACACACACACACACACACACACACACACACACACACACACACACATACACACACACACTTTAGAAAGGTCCGTGCTAGTTTGATCAGCCAAGAGCTATTAGCTTCAGTGAATTCTTCCTCTACTATGTCAGCCCCTTTGATCTAAATCTCAACATTCGTTGGTTGTTTTGCTAGCTTAGTAGCTTGCTCCTCAGTTGTGTATCTAAAGCTGCCTTGGGTGATCTTGCAGGCGACATGATTCTTGTTTGCCATTTTAAATTGCAGTCCCACCGGATGCCTGTTGTGTCTAATAAGATGAAGCAACTTTAACCCAGTTCCTCAATCTTGAAAGCCATAGGAGTCTTAGATAGAGTTTACCTTATCCTTTTAAAAGTCCTTCTCACTACAGGTGCAGAGAGAAGAGCCAACACGTTTTGCATTCTTGGTCCTCAAGCTACTTGATATTTGAGGAACTACCACTGTGGTCATATTTCTAATGTTTGTTTTTAAAAGGGTAAGCTTTAAACTCAGTGTACTGAAGAGTACACCGGGCTTGTGTTCCTTCCACTGGAATGAGCCAGTGTGGAATACTGAGTCTTTATTTGAACATTTAAATTTTTTGTTGTGTTTTGTTTTGTTTGTGTTATGTTTTCTCAGAAAAAATAAATGATTTCATGTAATCATCTATTCTTTACCTTCAGAAGTCTTTAGTCAGCACTTGCACTCAAACTCTGAGGGTATAAGGCGGCACATAGGAATTTAAATGAAGTGGAACAGTTAAAATCCAACCCAACAGATGTGGAGGCGGGTGCTATGCTAATGGGAAATGCTACGGAGGGTACCGCTTTGACACGTTCTACTGAGATTAAAGATGATTGATAGATAGGTTACAGGTAGTTAGGAAGGTAGATAGATATACTAGATTAGAACATTTGTTCATTCATTTGTAGATCAGTTCATTTATTATTATATTTGTTTTTTACTGAAAAAATAGCAAAAGTGCTACTGTAGGTCTCCTAAAATCCTCTTCAGACAATGCCCTGCTCATTACCCTGCTTTCTGGGTCTCTCTTCTTCCATGAGTGTCTCTGTCTTTCCTGACAGAAGTCAATTTGGATTCTCAGACTAAGCTCTATGCCCATTGCTCTGACCAAAACCTAAAGGCTCATGAGCCAAGCACTCAGATAACCAGGCTGGAAAACAGTGTTTTTGAGTCTCAAGTTTTTGTTTTTTGATGAAGTTACAATAAAACATATATTTTGTCATGTGCCTCAGTGTACACACACACACACACACACACACACACACACACACCTACACACACATCACTTTTAGGCCCAGGCCCTCTCCCATTCTCAGTCAGTGCTGACGGGCATATCATCAGTCTCTTGGAAATACACCTGCTGCCCACTCCCAAATCCACATCACCATTCCTGCTCGGGGCCCATGGAAGTGATGTCTCCTCTCACCTGTCTCTTCCATCTCCTCGTCCTTATCTGCGATGGACTCAATTTCCACACACTCCTCCACATTCTCCTCTTCCATCCGGCCTTTTCAGTAACTTTCACAGCTGTTACTACCTTGCCCCAAATGGATGCTTAAGCCTCATCTCTGGGTACCCCAGGACTCTTGTTTCCTATCTAGTTCTTTACCTTGTTCTGTTCCTTTTATATCCAAAATATGTCTAGAATCCACCCATTTGTCTCTATTTTGACTTTCTCTCAAGGTTCAAGGACTTTCTCTTGCTTTACCTGGCTGACTCTTCCTCTGTGCTCAGCTTTAATGTTGCCTTAGGTATCAATGCTCTCTCGGTCTCTCTCAGTCTCTCTCTCTCTCTCTCTCTCTGTGTCTCTCTCTGTGTGTCTCTCTCTGTCTCTCTCTGTGTGTCTCTGTGTCTCTTTGTGTCTCTCTCTCTGTCTCTGTTTCTCTCTCTTTCTCTGTGTCTCTCTCTTTGTCTCTTTCTCTGTGTCTCTCTCTGTCTCTGTTTCTCTCTCCCCCCCTCTCTCTCTGTGCTGGAGATTGACTCAGGGACCTCTTGTACCTCTGAGCTACACCCCCAGTCTTTTAATTTTTTTTACTTTGAGACAGGGTCTCATTATGTTGCTGAGACTGACCTCGAACCTGTGATCCTCCCGTCTCAGCTTCCCAACTACTGGGATTACAGGCGTGAGCCACCATGCCCCGCTCTTATCAGTTATCTCTTGCCACAATAATGTGGTGTAATAGCCACAAGGCCTGTCTGGCATTTGTTGCTTGTGCTTTTGGGGGTGAGTTTCCCCCGGTCCTGGCTGAGCTCACTCACATATCTGGGGATCGGCCAGCGTGGACTGACCTGGGATGGCTTCAGCCAGGAAGCCTGGGGTGACCCTCTTCTGTTCGCGTGTCTCATCCTCCAGCACCCTAGCTAGAGAATGTCCTCACGGGTATGGCTGAGAGCACAAGTACAGACACCAAGTGTTTCTTCAGTGTCTGCTATGTCACATTTCCTAATGTCCCATTGGCTGGAACAAAGCATATTCCTTCACTTGGGGTCAAGGGGCAGAGAATTAGATTTTGCTTCCTGGGTGGAGATCTGTTAATTCCATGGAGAGGAGCACGGACCTAGGAAGGATGATGAATCGGGGCCATTCAATTCATGAGTCTGGTGCACTAGGTCAGAAAGATCCTCTCCC
This sequence comes from Glis glis, assembly GCA_004027185.1. Classification (NCBI taxonomy): domain Eukaryota; kingdom Metazoa; phylum Chordata; class Mammalia; order Rodentia; family Gliridae; genus Glis; species Glis glis. The sequence continues at coordinate 20,059 of PVJS01026204.1, read as the reverse complement.
CCCAAAAATTAGAGTCTTGCTTCTCCCGTTTATACCCTCACAATAACCCTTTCCATTACTTCAGGGCCATTTGTTTGGAAACGGTTATTTTTAAAGTCTTGTGTACTATACAAACCTGTAAACCCTATGAGAGTAGAGGGAAAGGAGCTCGATTGTGTTTATTAATTTACAGAGCCTAGTGCAGTGCCTGGTTCATTCTAAGTACTTACTAGCTGGGCATCGTGGCACACGCTTGTAATCCCAGTACTTGGGAAGCTGAGATAGGAGGATGGCAGGTTTGAGGACAATCTCAGCAAGTAGTGAGACTCTCATCAACCCAGCGAGTCCCTGTTTCAAAATAAAAATAAAATAGGGCTGAGGGCATAGCTTGGAGGTAGAATGCCCCTAGGTTCAATCCCCAGCAAAACTCACACATACACACACAAACACACACACACACACACACACACACACACACACACACACAGAGTCCACTAAATGTGGAGTGAATGACAGGGAAGAACTGGCAGGGGAGGCTTCAAGGTGCAGGTGATTTATCTTCACTAGCCCCAGGCTAGGGTGATTCTACTGCAGGTAAAGGTAAGGACTTCAATCAATTCACCCACCCACCCACCTGTGTCAGCAAGCCTTTTGAGAGAGGCCCCATTTCCCTTAGCTGTGGCTGTGATGTACCTCTTGCCCTGGACCAGAATTGAGGGCAGCAGCCAGTGGCACAACATTGGTATTCCAAGCAGCCTTCCATGCCTATTTTTGCAGTCATAGGACCTGAGGAAACCCTATGCCTTCCCTGGAAATTCAACTCTCCTTCCAGGAATGCATCCTAAGGCAATGCACACCCTGCTGATGACCCGTGGCAGCAGCATCACCTTCCATGCCAAGGGCAGCATCATTGTTTGTAAAACTTTCTTGTAGTGAAAAAAAAAACAGGACTTATCAAAGAGATGAGTTTGGTACCTCACAGTTCAATAGTCCAGTCATTCACTATCTATTGTAAAAGATTTTCAGTATAATTCATTAAGAACTAGGAAACACTGAAAAATCCATAGCACTTTCTTTTTGTACCAAATAACAAATGCAAGGGTCATTAGTACAATTGAATTCAATTGTGTGGATTAAAAGGGCATGTAAATCTTTGAGATCAAAGGAAGCCAGACCACTGACAGGAGTGCACGGCCACTGCTCTACCAGGACCCGCCCTTCTGCGTCCATCCCGTTCTCAACACACAAGACCAATGGAAGCCCTGCTGCTGCTGGGTCAGGAGCCCCGTTGCCCTTCTGCTCATGCTGTTTCCACCATCTGGAATCCTCTCCCCTACCTTTCCTGACAGACCAGGGTCTATTCAGTATCTAGGAACTAAGTATAAATTTAAACCATGCACATGCTTTCACCCAGCAAATTTGTTTGGAAGGATGTATCCTGAGGAAGTAATTGGAGGTGTGCCTTGAGATGCACAGCAATACACCAGAATGTTGGCAGTGTTTACATCATCGCCAGGAGTTAGGATCCGGTGGACAGGGATGTGGCTCTGGTGTCAGACTGCCTGGATTCATTGCGGCTCCACCATTTGCTCGATGTCTGACTTTGGACAAATCACTTGATATTTTTGCCTCGATTGTTCATACCTAAAATTAAAGAGTCAATATTAGCAATTACCTCCAGAACGATTGGGAAGATTAAGAATGTCTGTAAATGTGATCTATTTTGAACAGAGCCTGGTACGCAATAAGAACTCATTAGACATATAAGCACTTGTTCTACTTTCAAGTGTGTTTGTGTTATTTATGTTTTCTTTTTTCCCTTTCTTGCTTCAGTTGCTACCATTGGAGGGGTCAGACCCTTCTTTTTGTCTTCTCTGCAACGTTTAACCTAGTGCTTTAGCTAGATTTGAACAATTGATGACTTGTCAAGAAAAGTAATGAAGGTTCTTAAACTAGTTTCCTTTATACAGAACATGTGCTAGTTCTCTAAATCGGGGAGTGCACTGAGCAGACTTAGATCATGGAAAACAACCAAAGCACAGTCTCGGCCATTTCAAGAATGTTTATCACAATCGTGACCAAGATGGGTTCTTTATTCATTAACACTCCAAGCAAACTTTATACAACTTATGCTATTTTAGGGGAGAAAGAGAGACAGGGAGAAAGAGGAAGGGAGAGAGAGAGAGAGACAGACAGACAGAGACAGAGACAGAGAGAGATTTGTACAACTTGGAAAGCAGGTCAGGTGGTCCATTTACCTGGGGGTTGGCTGTCTGTGTCAGGGTCTCAGGTCCAGGTCAGCTGTGATTCTGGTCCAGGTCTTCAAGCCTGACCTTACCCAGTGTTCAACCGGAACCGAAGGTGAGGACCTGTCCGACAGCTGCGAGCACAGCTGCCGGGTCAGCGTTCAGCCTCATTGTCGGTGGTCAGCATGGCAAGGTGGCGAGCTCCTTGGAAGAAGAAGCTGTAAGTTTTCAGTCTTAGGTGTTGACAGTTATAGTCCTCAGGTTGCTAGGGACTCCATGTGGTTGTCAAGGTGCTCCTGGTCAGCAGGCCTTGCGCCTGCGCGTTGCCTATCAGGCCTGAGCGTTGCACCTTGTTCCTGATGCCTGTGCGTTGCCCTCAGTATCCTGGCTGTGCTGCGCCATGCCTGTGTGTGCTGCCAGAGTTACACTTGTGCACTGCCCAGCATGCTGGAGTGTGGCAAGCCACACCCACGTGTGCTTTGGGAATTAAGTCCCTCTGGCTTTAATGGAGCCTTAAAATAAACATGTACGCCATACAGGAAGCTTCTCCACTTCCATGATAGCATCTGCAGATGTCATGACAGTTTTTCAAGACCCTGGTGCTTGATAATATGGCCCAAGTATGTAGCCAATTTAAATAGGTTCAATTGGGTCAAATATAGGCTTTGAATTATACTTTACCGAATGTCCGTGTTGTGCTTTAGCTATTTGTGTGTTTGGCTTTCAATTAGAAATTTAATAGCAAGACTTCAATGTCTTTTCATCACATGTTCATAATGTGAATATTTAGTATTTTCCCCTTTGATTATAGAGCATTCCCGTCACTGCTACTTGTAGAAATTATACGTTGGTGCTCTCATGCCCCTTTCAATTTTTAACTCTTTTTGTTTTATTTTTTAACATGCTCCTTTATGGAACCATATACAAAGTATGTCAGGAGATGTATTATTTCTGTGTTTTTTTTTAGTAAAAACTTGAGTTCTTTTTATTTTCCAAGGAATAATTCCATTTTTCAAATATTATATCATCCATATAGTATCTACACATTGCAGTGGGAGCTTGGAAGATGATGGGAGATAGTCTTGATATGATATGATCAAAGGTGAAATGGACAAAAGTCACAAGAGATTACACTGGCTGTACCCACCGCTATGCTGTGAGGGAGGGATCAGTTACAAAACTTGGTGTATTTGCAGAAAGTGATGGTCTCTAGCAGATCGACAAATATGTTATGCTTGTGAAGGCAGAATTGATTTCATCTTCGATAAACTGTGTGTGTCACTGAAATAAATGGATGGTCTGCTCTCAGGAGCAGCTCTTGAAAACTTGAGATGGGCTTCTGGGGTGATGGAAGGCCTCCTATTCCCTCTTTGTTACCTAACTCTTTGTGGAGATCCAGGATTTCAAAGTCACGGTCATGATTTTATCTGCTCGGCTGTTCTGCCTCTGGGTCCCATTGGCCTCTATGGCAAGGGTTGCTGGTTCTGCTACTCTCAGAAGAGCTATACTTATTCTTCACAGCAGATGGAAGCTAGAAGGATGCCATATAGACAGATCGAGATTTTCAAGGGGATTTGAGTGAGAACAAGAGAAATTCATGGGTGATAAATCATGACCTTCTCTTCAACAGAAAACTCACTAACTGGAATAGTGCATTTTAGTTAAGTGACTTGTTTCAATTCTTCCCATACATAGTGCATTACTTTCACAAAAGGACCAGACAAGTACAATAAAGAGGGCAATATTAAAACCTCCATACTATGAAAATACTAGTTTTTTTCATTCAAATTGGCTCTTTCTGTCCAGTCCTAGGTACCCTTCTTTTCCTTGGCAAAAGCAGCAGGAACTTCCAGGTGTCTGAAATCCACCCTGTGCATTGTTGCCAAGAACATTTATAGCTCGTTGTTCAGAACAGAATAGCTGAGAACGACAGGGGGCTCTTCAAATGTGCCTCATCGAGCCCCAAATTGGAGATGTGTTTTTGTCATTTCAGAGTTTCAGCAGTAGGGTCTGGGATTCAAAGCAAATACCAGCTCCTACTGAACACAAGCCTTAATTAATTTCCAGCAGGAGATGAGTGATTGCCAATAAGCCATGAATTAAAATGGAACAGCGCACCGAAGGCCAGTTCTCATCTCAAATGAATAGCATTTCTTGCTGTTTTCTTGAAAGATCACCTCAGACTGAGAGGTGAGCAAGCTCCTGCGACAGCTCTCTGTCTGGAAGAGAGTGAATGGTTTGGCCAAGTTCACAGCAGTAAGCCCTAGCCTGGTAGAAAATGGGGACAGAATCCGACGGACTCACAGATATTTTGAGTGTCCGCATCACAAAGCCTGCAATAGAAAGCATCTACCTCTCTACCCGGATTCATTATTTCTTGCATAGTCATTAAGCCTCCATCTGCGGAGTGTCTTGAAGGCCATCTGTGTCCACTCTTCAGTCAGTGTCTATGGTGCATGGGGCTCCTTCTGCCAAAGGTGTCCGAGTCCTGTTGGACTCCCCTTGTGACCACAGACTCCCTCTTTTCAGAAGCAGCCTGTTTCATCTCTGGCTTCCATTTGTTCTTAAAATTGAGCAAAAACGAAGCTCCTGCTGCTTCGATCCTTTGAGGCTGGTCTATCCTGGGGGCTAAACACAATGAATCAAAAATCTTCTTGTGCTTGATAGCTCTTTAATAAAAGGGGAAGGCAGGTTGCAGGCTCCCCCTGAGGGGCCACTTCTGTGGACAAAACATCTCTGAGCCTTTCAGTATTCTTCACTGGTCATTGTGTGTGTGTATGTATGTATGTGTGTGTGTGTGTGTGTGTGTGTGCTTGCTTTTGTGTGAATGATATCTATTACTCTAACAACAAATAGCCAATAATTCCCCAGTGTTTACAGTGGGGCATGCAAAGTTCTAAGTGTTCATAGAATTTTCAAATAACTGTATGAACTGGTTACTAGGATTATCATATTTTACAGATTATGGAAAATGAGATGTAGAGAGGCACATCCTTGCCCACATGACCTGAATCCAGAATACACACTCTTAACCACGACACTCTAATGCATCTCATGTCCTTCCTGAAGACATTAACTATTTTTTATTTCTTCTGGGAAGCTACCATTTCTATCATCTATTCCACACCCGATATACACTGGGAACTTTAACTATGTTGTCCTGATTAACCCACTCAATACTCAGCAAACATTATCAACCCTTTATCCCGGTTGGGAAGTGGTGACAGATACTGGTAAGAAGCTGAATCAGTCTTTGAACCCAGATAGTTCTGGGGCAAAACCATAGAATTTCCATTCTACCGATTTGCCTCAAGGGTTGTAAGGAGGTGAGGCTACTAGTTAGACACCAGCCACCTATGGTGAATGAATGAAGGGCCAACTTCCTGTAAGGCAGTCCTGCTGTCTATGACTAGTGCCCTCTAGTGGTTGGAGAGAAAGGGTAAGGTGAATTCTGATTTATGGCTTGGTTTCAGGCAGTAGGAGGCCTAGTATCTCCAGAGTGCCCCCCCCCCCAGTATATATATGGAGATAGAGAATCTTACTGTGGAATCTTCAACACAAGTCAAATAAAAGAAAGAAACATACTACTTTTGGGCCAAATTTATTCGTGTTTTGGATATATATTTGGTACTGTGGGTTGAACCCAGGGGCAATCTACCTTCTAGCTACACCTCCAGCCCTTTTTAAATTTTTTTTAACACGGTCTCACTAAGTTGCTGAGGATCTTGCTAATTTGTTTAAGCTGGCCTTGAACCTGTGATCTTCCTGTTTCAGTCTCCCAAGTACTGGGATCACAGGCATGCGCCGCTATGCTTGACAACACAAATAGCCTTGCTATTTATGTCTCTTCCTCGAGTTTGGGGCCCTCACTCCACATCTGCTGCAATGTAGATTTAGCCTTCAGTGACGTACTCAAATGCTGATTTCTATGCCAATGCAGTGATCAGCTTTGATTTTTATATAGACGTGCACAAAGAAAACAGAGTGGAGAGTAGACAGCTTGATTTGGGGGCTGCTAAAGTAAATTGAGTCCATGCATGTGGCACCCCCAGAACAGCCATGGAGAGTGGGCTGTGGTGCTACCTGTAAGGAGCACCAGGAGCATAAACGAGGGCCTGTCCTTTTACGTCTACCTCTGCTGAGATTTATAAGGATTTCTTGGGATTAATGCATTCCTTATTCAGTGTTTAAATACTCTCCAAGGATGTTAAGCTGGAGGACAAGTCTCATCATAGAATGAATTATTTTATTGGGTTGTACTTTATTGGCTTCAGGGAATAAGTGATTTGTGGAAAAGTAGGAGAAAGAAAGGGTAGAAGAATCTATGTTTCAGACATATCTTCTCTCCAACTCTTTCTTCGCCATCTGACATGGATTCATGATGACTGGGAGGTGTGGACCCCTGGAGACGTTCAGAAGCCATGCCCCAGACATGCCACCTGCAGAAGGAGTGCCCCATCAATGCCACCCGCAGTTCTCTGGTGATGTCAAACTGTAGAATCTTCTACACAAGTCAAATATAAGAAAGAAACTTACTACTTTTAGGGCAAATTTACTCCTGTTTTAGATTGCATCCTAGCTCTGTTTTTCACTTTGGGAAAACCCCTTAATGTCTGGAATCCTTAAGTCTTTTCATCAATAAAGCAAGGCTAATAATGCTTTCTTGAGCCTATCCTAATATTGAGATAATGTCAATAACAGGGCCAGCCTCGTGCTGACATAGTAGATGCTCAATGAAATGAGATTTTATTAAAATGACTTGATTTTATATTAGGTTGTGGATTTATTGAAAAGTGAATGAAGAGCTTCCCTCTTATACAGTCTCCTTTTTAATTTTATAGGTGAAGAGTTTAAGGAGATTCAAACAGGATATATATATATATTATATAATATATAATATATATGATATATATAATATATTACATATTACATATTATATATTATATTATATATTATATATTATATTATATATTATATATTATATATAATGTATTTTTATATATTAATACTTGATTTAGAAGTGAATCTTTAAAGTTGAACCATGAAATGTTACCATCAGGGAAGAACTGCTGCTACAATTTTCAAGCCTTAACCACCCCCTCCACTCCCCACCAAATTAAACCAGAACCAAAAGCTTTCTTAACAAGGCAGCTTGGAGTTTTCAGATACACCTCTGTTTCTTCAGCTCATTTGCAAATACTTATCTCGGATTTAAATCATTCAAATGACTTCAGAAACACAATGGAAGTAGAGCAGAACTAAGTGTTTCCAACTGTCAGGTCTGGTGAAGGATGGTACAAAATGGGACATTTAGCTGGCATCCTGCATGGTCTCTAAATAGAATTAACACAAGCGTCCAGGTTCCAGTGGTTAAAAATAGTACTTGTTGTAATGGCAGCATGCTGGAGAGCCAGGGCGGGCCTGGGGAGTACGGGCACGTGTGGGTGCAGGCAGGAGCACTCGGAGGGGTCAAGTGAAAGGCTCTCAGTCTCAGGATTCAGCCTTAATTGGTTCTGTATAAATGAAGCAGAAATGGCCTCCACTCTCTGTCTGGTGTCAGCTTCAGATGAATTACGGACACTGACTCTGCAGATAAAACTGGTTGTAGTAAATCCGTTGACTTGCTACAAATTATCAATTGGAATAATCTGTCAAAGACGTGACTGCCCCTCTTTAGCATCTAGATGGTATTTCAACATTAATGAGGTTTTGATTTTCTGTTTTATTTTTTTGGCCCAGCAGTTCCCTCACCCCACCCCTGTTAATCGTTGCTTATGTTGTTAGTTAAGAACATGGGTACTGGATTCATAGAATTTTATTTATTTTTAGAGCTATGTTTTATCTGGATTATAGGGGACTTGAGATATCAAAATGGTTACTCCAGAATCTTTTTTCTTGGGTTGAACAGCAAAATCGATTCTTGCTTTATATAGAAGATATTTGACTAAGGGGACAGTTTTTCATAGTCAGAAATAAAAACCATGTGAGATAGGGAGACCTCTCAAATTCCTTCTGCTCTTAAGTTATCACTTAATAAATGCATGTGCAGTGTTTACCATGTGTGAAGTATTGATCTTCTTTGTAAATATTAACTAATTTAGTCTTCATAGTGGCTTTATGAGTGAAAAACTATGAACAGTCCCATTTTCCAGATGAGGTAACTGAAATACAGAGAGGTTATATAATTTGCCCAAGATCACAAAATTAGTATGGGAAAGAGGTGGATTTTGAACCCAGGTAGTGTTCATGAGTACTATCAGTATTTTTGGTTATATTTCTTAAGTGTAATTAAAAATAATAATAACAATAAAACCTGCCAACATTAGCATTGTACTTCTTTTGTGCTTATGGTGCCAGGGTTCATAGATTCTTTATTTTTAATGTTAAAACAATCTCAAAATTGGTGAATGCAAATTAAAGTCCAGATACAATTTAATGCATACACACACACACACACACACACACACACCACACACACACACACACACACCTGTAACTGAGTGTTATTGGGAGAGAACACCATAAGTAGTTTTCAGGGGCCCATCAGCTGTTAGGGCCGGCAGGTGTAGCCTCTTTAGTTTTGGAGGTGAGGTGTCTGAGGTGGGGGAGGAGGAGCGTTTGCATCAGGGTCACAGGTCCCACTGGGGATGGTGCTCCCGAGCACGCGGCCGCCAGCTGCTAGTCCAGCCTCTCTGCTGGGCCATTTTCCTGAAATTGCTTCGGAAGTCACAGCCTAGAAGATAGGCCAAGGACATGCTGTACGTCTGCAGCCAGCAGATGTCCCTGCTCTTTCCTGTATTCCCCAGACAGCTTAAGAGTTTTTTCACAGGACTTGGAGCAAGGTGAGTACAGGGCCTGTTGGCTTCTTTGACAAGAAGGAGCCATCTCTCTGTTTAAAAGATGGTGGTTGACAGGTCTCACCTGGATTTGTCTCATGCAGCTGATGATTAGCTGTTTAAGGTGGTCCAAGTCCAGTTTCCTCATCTGTAAATGATGGTTTTTGGATTAACTTTTAAGATGAGCTTGACATGAACTTAATCTTAAAAAAAGAGTAAGGTCGTCTTTGGATGGAATTCAATTGACCAATGCTCCTGGTGGTTTTTCAGGGACCAGCAGAGAAGTAGGGAGGGCCATGGCTGGCTTGGGAGCTCCACGGCTATCTGGGCCAGTAGGGTGGCAAAGCAAGGGTCTGCTTGGTGCTGGTTTGGCTGCCTGCTGCTTTCCCTACAATTCCTACCTCAGGGCTCATACTCTGGTTAAACCACTGGCCTCTTTGTCTGTGAAGCCTGTGGAGCCCATAAGATAATATTAGCTTTTCAGTATTTTATTGAGATAAATTTACATATAGCTAAATGAACAAATCTTTTGTATAGCCCAATTAATTGTGACAAGCATCTATATCAATGTTACCATTATCCAGACCAAAAGAAGAATATTTCTGTCACTCTGGAACATTTCTTCATGCTTTTCCCAGGGGATCCTCTCTACCCTAGAAGGAATCACATTCATTTCTATTACCATATACAGTTTTTTGTTTTGTTTGTTTTGGGTACTGGGCATTGAACCCAGGGGTGTTCTACTGCTGAGCGACACCCCTAGCCCTATTTTATTTATTTTATTTTGAAACAAGGTCTTGCTAAGTTGTTGAGGATCTCACTAAGTTGCTGAGACTAACCTCAAACCTGTGATCCTCCTGTCTCAACCTCCTAAGCACTGGGATTACAGGTGTGCGCCACCGCGTTCAGCTCCCATATACAGTTGTGACCTTCCTGTTTGCATTAGGAGGGAGATCCTTTCTGGCCCCAGAAGAACACTGGAGACCTTACTAGACCATAAATGCCATGCAAGTGGAACCAAAGACAAGAGAACCCCTATGCTCACATACTGCCTGCCATGGAAAAGCAGTTATTTTGTTTGAATAAGAAAACAGATATGGCGAAGACTTTTAAAAATACATTTCTTGTAACTGAAAACAGTAACTCCATGTCACACTGGGTTGTCCATATTGTCCATAGCTAAAGTTTTGTTAGTTGGGGCTACAAATGAGAAATAGAAGCCACTGAAGGGAGACGTTGAAGTCTCCTGGTGGGGAGTGAATGGAAGCCGCGGGGTGAGAAGCAATGTGTCCAGGATCCTGTTGACAGCAGTTTTCTCCAGGGTTGATTGGTGGCTCCTCTGCTCCTGCCTGTGGCCCTGAGTGCAGCAATGCCACTCTGGTTTCCATGGCGCTGATTTGCATATCAAACCAGGACTTGTATTTTTGTGTTTGCCTCACACATTTCCAGTGCTAAGTGTTCTTCTAAGAAAGGGATTAGCATGCTAGCCAATTAAGGGAGTTTGCCAGAAATAAAGTACCCAGGGAATTATTCTTCAGGTTATACTGCAGCTGCCTTGCCTAAGAGCTGACGACATGGTTGACTGGTTTTCTTAAGCCAGAGATGAGTCTTACAGATGAAATATCTACCAAGAAAACTGTAGCATCTTTTTTCCCTTCTTTCCTTGCTATCTTTTAAGTAGTTTCCAATGATTAAAAAAAATTTTTTTTTCAGTTTTGTTGTGGAGCATGGATGGACTTCTGGGAGTTTACTTTTGTTTGTTTTGTTTCTGTGGGTCTTTCTAGTGGAAAAAATTCCCCCTATTCATTGAGAAACATTTCATTTAAAATATATATCTTAAAGAAGTTATCCAAGTTATCTAAATGGGTACCGCAAAAAAAATAAATAAATGGGCATTTTAATCAGCTTTACCCATCAGAAAAAAAGCTTGAAAATGTTTGGTTCTAAATATCTCTGGTGAACACTACTTAGCAACACAAAAGAATGAAGTATTGATATTCACAACCTTATGGATTAATCTCAAAAACAGATGCTGAGTGAAAGAAAGCTTTTTACATTTTACATTTAGATGAACTTCTAGAAAAGCAAATTTAATCTATGATGGAAAAAGGAATAGTGGTTGCCTCTGGGTGGAAGGGGCAGAGATTGTCGAGGAAGAGTCAAGGCTTTCTGGGGTAATTCAAATGGTCTATATTTTGAAAGGGTTTTGGGTTATGTAAGCGTATTCATCAAAATTCACAAATGTACACTTGCTATGTTTACATTTCTTGAGATGGCTAAATTTTACTTCAAAAGGAAAAAAGATCTGTAAAAATCAAAGTTCTCTATTACAAAATCTAGGCCAATTGTATCAGCTGTTTAGCCAAACTACAAACTAAGAAAAAGTGATATGATTCATGGCAATTCAATCAGCGGTATTTGGAAATTAGGTGTGGATATATCTCTTTTATTAATTCAAACATTTATCTGAATCTCTAGCTCCCTGTGGGAAGCTGTCTGTTTCCCGAAAGCACTGACTTCCTTGATAGTTTTATTTGGTCAGCGAGGGGTTGAGTTGGAAAGCACATCCTTTGGACTGCATTCTGGTCCATCTTCCTTTCTGGAAGTGAGAAGAAAGGCGTGTGTGCTTGTGTCTCTGATTGAGTGGCATTTGATAATCCTGCTTCTCGAGGTGAGCTTAGGCTCTTTCTCTATTAAATGCATCTTCTCCCAGAAGTCGCCCTATCTCATGACTTGGGGAGCCCTTGGGGACTGCACGGAAATGCTCTTGTAACTCTGGAGTGATCTCCTGCCGTTAGTGATGATGCTGTGGCTTTCCTCGGTTGCTACCTGAGCTTGGCTAGGGAGCTAAGGAGGTGGTGCCTGAGGCAGACATTCACATGAGAGGTGGCTGTCAATTCCTGCCCTGAAATCATGGTTGGTCCATATCATACACTTGGCAGAAACTCACATGTGCAGATGGGGATTCGATTGTGAGCAATGGAGAAGACCTTAAGTGACATCTACCCAGGAGGAGAATGAGTCTTTGGTCCCCACCTGCCTTGTGCGCTCTCTTCCCCATTGATGTCCCCTCTGTCTGCTCACCATTTAACATCTAAGTCCATGTACCTTGCACATATAGATACAGTGAGTTATAGGAGACATCATTAGTGGCCCATTCAGATTCCCGTAACCCGCTCATTAGAGTCCAGCTGCTATGAGGATTGTTTTTGAGGGCTGACAGCTGCCTCACTTATCAGAGAATTACCCTTAGCTACTAGAAGCTGTATAGCCAGGGAGGTTCTAGATCTGGCCCCTACACACCCAGCCAAGAAGCCTAAAGATAGAGGAGGGTCTGTCCTATATTGCATGCTCCAGAGCTCTCTGAGGATCAGGTCAAAGACGGCATGCAAATACATGTCCTCCTGTTTATCTTCCTGGTAAAAATGATAGAGACCGGCGGCAGAACTTCATGAGCGCAATTGTAACCAAATTCTCCCTTTACTAGGCCTCTTCCCTCATTGTCCCATCTGGGGTGCCAACATGATGCAGGTGCTCTTCTTATTGGACTCTTGTCCAGTGGATTTCAACAAATGAGGTCCAAGGACTAATGAAGTGTGTAGAAATATGAAAGTTTGTTTGTAACCCAAGGGAAGATAGAGAATAGAATAGCTCCCACACAAGGGAGGGGATGTCAAAAGGGAGTAGCTGTTGAAGTCCTTGGGAGGTAAGGTTTCTTGGGGTTCCCCATCTGTACTTTTGTTATTGGTCAGAACTAGGTTTGGGGGACTCAATGTCTTTTGCTTAGTTTCGATCCTTAATTTGAATCGTTATCTGGCAGGCTGGTGGGATCTAATCTCCTGGAACCCCTTGTCTACCTTACCCCTTGTTTGCACAGGTTGTCCTTAGAATGTGGCCCACAGAAGGGGTTGAAGTTTTGATTTTCATAATCCTTGCCTGGTCATTGCTACCCTTACATCTTATTAACCTTCCTGCTTTTGTTCCTTAGATAGATGGTTTCTTTTAACCTTTCCTGCTCCTAGGTCCTCTGCCCTGCCTCACAAGGTGCCCAGCTTAAGGCAGGATCAATGATCACCTCTAAGAATTTACATGTGGGTATCCAGGTACCTACAGAACCAGTCATGACTTTCCCATATGTTAATATGGGAAGGGAATGAACAGGAAAAAGCATGGTGTTTTTGTTTTTGTTTTTAACATTTTACTCCTCTTGTTTCCTTGCCCTACCTGAAAGGGCATAGTTCACACTCATTCTATATCTATAGAACTTTCAATAGGAGGGGCCCATAGGGAGAGAACATAGGTACCAGAGACTTTGCAGCTCCTGGGAGCCAAGAGCCTCCATGTTTTCTCTCTGGGAGAAGAAAATAAAAGGCTTCAATCATAGGTCAGCTCCCCTGTGATTGCATATGTCACCGTTTGAAGAGTGGCTGTTCTCTTCCAAATAGCTGGGATTACAAAGTCACAGAAAAAACATAACTCTTTACTCTGTGTATTTACTTATGTTGAAGATGATGTTTATGTATATTCATATTTAATGAAATGTGAAAGGAAGGAAAAACGATTTCTTTCTCTTTAGAGGAAATATTTTGTGCCCTCAGGGGCTTCTCAACCTGCCTGAAGCCTGAATTTTATTTGAAACAGAAAACACCAGCATTTTTTTCAAACAAGGGAATGTAACAGAAGAGAATTGTATCAATTATCTATTTGCAAAATAGTGCTATATATGTGACACGCAGGAATTAATTTAAGTAGCTCAGGAATCTGTGGTTCACCAACTGCTCAAGTGGCAGTTCCTCTGGTCCTGGCTGGACTCGCTCATGTGCCTGGTGGCTGACCATTGTTGAGGACAATGGGGACACGTGGCTCTCATTCTCCAGCCTGCTGGCCTGAGCATCCTCTCATGAAGATGGATGGAACAAACAACGGGGATGGGAGAAAGCAAGTTGACTTAACCACACCCTTTCCAGCCTTTGCTTGTGTCAGATTTGCTAAGATGGCATTGGCTAAAGGGTGCCAGAGAGTCAAGCATAGGGTCACCGTAGGAGGACACCGCAAGATTAATGATTAAAATTGTGACTTCTGGGAAGAACAAGAATTGGAGACACTGAGGCAATCCACCTTGCCCAAGAATGAAAACACACACACACACACACACACACACACACACACACACACACATACATAGTCAGCCCTCATTATTTGTGAGGGATTGATTCCAAGAACCCTATGGATGGCAAAATTTGATTTTGCTTAAGTCCCTTATGTAAAATGGTATAGTATTTGCATGTAGCCTTTATATATCCTTCTATATACTTTAAATCATTTACAGATTATTTTTGGTACTGGGGCTTGAACCCAGGGCCATTCTGCCATGGAACTATATCCCCTACCACTACTTTATTTATTGTTTTTGAAACAGGGTCTCCCTAAGTTACTTCACACTGGCCTCAAAACACATATTGGCCTCAAACCTGTGATCTTCCTGTCTTAGCCTCCCAAGTACTGGGATTGCAGGTGTGCGCCACCATGCCTGGCTCTTAGATTTCTTTTTCTTTTTTTTTTTTTTTTTGCAGTACCGGGGATTGAACGCAGGGGTGTTCTACCTCCGCGCCACACCCCTGGCTCTATTGTTTTGTATACTTTATTTTGAAACCGGGTCTCACGAAGTTGCGGAGGGCCTCACTAGGTAGAGAGAGAGAGAGAGACAGGGAGAGAGAGAGAGAGAGAGAGAGAGAGAATGAGAGCGCATGTGCGCACTGAGGCTGGCCATGAACCCAGATCCTCCGATCTCTGCCTCCCAAAGTACTGAGATTATAAGCGTGCGCCACCATGCCTGGCTCTTAGATTTCTTATAACACCCAATGCAATGTAAATGCTATGTAAATATTTGTTATACTTTTCTTTTTTGGGGATCATGGAGAAAGGTCAGTATATGTTTAGTACAGACACAATGTTTTCCAGTTATTTCTGATTTGCAGTTTGTTGATCTATGGATGCAGAACTCACCAATACGGAGAGTTGACTATATATGAAATTTTACCAAGTAAAATATGAAACCCAGCACTGGAACCCTAATGCTCCAATTGCAACGTCATATTTTCCCTGTCTCCTTTAAGACTCCTTCCCCTACTCATTGGCCTTGACATTTTTCACTTTTGTTATCAGAAGTTTTATACACAGTATTTCTCTTTCTTGGAATGTCTGGTTTTTTTTTTTATCTAAATCCTAAGTATTTCTCAAAGTCCAGCTCAAATTGACACCTTCTTGGAAACCTAATATCTGTGTCAGCTTGACACTTTTATACTACCTCCCATCAATGTTTATTTTGATGTGTATAAACAATGCCCTCCTGTTACTTTAATAAAGTAGAAGCTCTTTCCATTCAGGAACCATATCTTATACTTCTTTCTATTTCCCTAAAAGGGCTTATGCTATAGTAAGAGCTTAATAGCATGTTGATTAGCTCGTGGTTATGGTCTCCACATTCTATGCAAATCTCCCCTTCCTTGCTTCTAGTACCTTGATCTTGAGTGTCATCCACAGTCCCTTGGTGGCAGCTACCTGAGAGCACTGTATTGAGAACAGCTTTGAACTCATACCCAGGAAGAGTTGGAGTGAGCACCGTTATGGGTTAGTACTGTCTTCCGTGGATACAGGAGAGGATAGATGCAGAATCCCTAATAAGGACTTGTTACGGAGATATGACCTTATGCGCTCGTGGGGGCTGTGAAACGCTGTCTATTGTATTTGCCTGTGAGTATTTGCCTGTGAGTCCACTGAGAAGGGAAGATGGACAAAAAGTGGGGGAGAGCAAGGACAAGCTAGAACTCCTGAGCTTGAGCAGGACGCCACGAGAGCAGACTGGAACTCATGTCAGTCCTCACTTCTACCAAACTTGGGCCAAGGGGGTAGCATGCAGGAGAAATTGATGCCCTTCTTCATGGAGCAGAACAGGTGTCTGACCAGGTTGGTGAAGACTATATGGGTAAAGTAAAAAAATAAGGCAATTACATGCCAAATAAGCGAGTCATCAAATAAGTGGTGGTGCATACCTGCCCAGACCTTCTGAGTGTGAAGATCATATAGCTGCTGCTTCATTTCCTTCTTCCAACTCTTTTGAGAATGTCTCCTGTGCCCCCCAATCAGAAATTCTGGGACACCCCAGATGTCTAATGACCATGTGGTACAGCAGAGAGAGAACTGTCCTTCAATCAAGAGCTCTGGTGATGTAACCTTGGACAAAACCACTTAACCTTGTTGGGTTTCAGATCTTAATTTTCTCATGTATCCAGCAGGGGAGGAAAGTAGACTTTCCCATCCTTTAGGATCTGTTTCAGCTCTTAGTCTACAATTTTGTCCCCTTACTCCCTACTTCCATTAAATTTCTTGGGTCTCCCAGTCTTGCTTACCTGTGATTTTGTCCCAAGGCAGCCAGCAAAGCCAGGCAGGTGAAAAGAGCCCTGAGTGTTTGCTTAAGCTCTGAGAGCTGCCCAAGTCAAATGCTGGGGGCAAAGGGCACCCGTAAGTGGTGGAATTAAATATTTACCATGTTATCCATGACCACTCATGGATTTCAGAGAAAACTGACCATATTGACTGGAATTTTTACTCCAGTTTTTCTAATGATATGCCATCTTGACTGAATTTGCCAGCTCTCAGGGGGTTGAACTCTATTCAGCAACATTAATTTCTTTGCCTACTTCCAGTTACAAGCAATTATATTCTTGGCAGTTTTACTTGCCTTGAATAAGCACTTGTACACTTTATTGATATCTGGCAGAGTGGGCTCTCTCCATGCACAGCCTCACTTAGAGCCTCAACAGTGCTAATTCTATAAAGTGCTTGAGCTACAGATCAACATTTGATGGATGTTCCAGAAAAGGTGTTATTACTGAATACTCTGGAATGGAAGATTCCAAGAAAACGAAAATAAATTATTTTTTTTACCCTTACCTAAATCTTTTTGCCCACTGCTCCCCCAATTGGTGACTTAACCCGTCTTTTGAGGTGTTAGGTACAGACTCACAATCTCTTATTGACAATTCCCTCTCTGGAAATTGACCTTGCCTGCAGAGATCTATCTTGCCGATAGTCATGCCCTATCCCTACAGCACACATCCAGTGAATGCTGATTCCAGTATATGACCCGCTGCAATCATTCCAGTTCTGGACCATTTCAACTCACGACTCAATTCCATGAGGTTGGCTGAGACCTCTTCAGCAACTGTATCACAGTCCAACTTCTCCTTTTGTCCCCCGTTTCTCCCTTCTCTTCCCTGGTCTCCCTAGGTTTTGATCCCACAACAATAAATGTTGATATATTTATCTTTATCTCAGAGTCTACTTTTTCAAGGAATCAAAGCTGTAACTGCAGTGACATGGAGAGAGATCAAAGTTTGGGAAGCAGAAAGACCTGGGGTGAAAGTTACCTACTCCCTCTTTAGATCTTGGGAAGTTGAGTTTTTTCTTTTCATTTCTAAAATGGTCTTGTTGGGAGGATTAAAGCAGCTCGGTTAGTTTAGCTCTCCAGTCCCTGTTGGGGACATAAGCACTCTCTTTTTATCTTTCCATGGCATCTGTCACCTTCTGTCCTCTAAGATTTGCTCATTTATTACGTTTTATGTTTTTTGCTTACTTTTCGCCTGCATATACCTCACTGCCCACCCAGCCACAAACAAAAAGGTAAACTCCACAAAGAAAAAGATCTTCGTTGTTCCCATTAATGTATTTCAAATAGGCATCAGTAAGTACTAAATTAATGAATGAGTGAATAAAAGGGAAAATAGATGCAGAGAGACCATCTGGGAAGCTGTAACAACAATGTCGTGTGAGCAGCAATAGAGGCTGAAGGACATCAAAGTCTGGGAATGGGAAGTGGATAGATTTTAAGACTTGGGGGAAATAGAGCACACCGAAGTGCTTTGAAAGCACACAAAGTTTTTAGATTTGTAGTTGCAGCAGGTTCCCTTCAAGGGCATGCTAAACCAGATTCCTGGGCCCCACTGCCAGAGTGCCTGATTCTGGAAGTCCCCAACCAAAGCCTCATTTGGGTAATTACTTCTTTAAGCATTATCCACGAGTCCCATGGTTCCACTCATCGCAAGCTATCTTCCCGCACCTAGCTGAAGTTAGCCCTGAGCAAGGCGAGTGTACATTGAGTGAGTAATTTTACCCCCAAGCCCCGTGCAACTCTGTGAAACCGAAGAGCTTGCAAACCTTAAGTATCGTAAAATGAAAATGTGAGCTGGAAGGTTCTTATGCCCTAAATGTGACTAGATCTACTGTGCGGAGATGAGCTCAACATTCAGCCCAGAGTATATTCAATGGTATTCCGAGTCAGAGGATCTTGGAAGTCTTTTGGTACGTGCTCCTACTAATCATTATTTACCCTTCTTGTTTAAGTTTAATAAAGTTTTTGGCTATTTTGTTCATTGTGAAAATAAAGAATGAAATGTATTCCCCTTGTAGTAGTAAAACTTTATAGTGTTAAAAATAATGATTAAATAACCCATTGATCTGCCCTCTTTTAGTTTGTTTTAACTCTCTTTGTTATTTCTTCTCGGGCACTATTGTTGATATTTTTCCTTCCATTGAGAGTTTAAGAGCTGTTTTTTTTTCTTTTCTCCTTGTTTTGAAATTTATCAGGAATCTCAACTTCCGTATAGAATTCAGAGACCAACTGAGCTTGGAATTCACACATAAAATGACAGTTATAACCTGATTTAATTTCTCTGAGGCCTTTGAAGCCTTAGCTCTATGATACACCCTAGTTACCATACTAGGTCTTTATTAAAGAAAAGTTTTATAAATTTTTATACTGTTTATGATCTTATATGACCTTTAGGGTTTTTTAAAAAATTCCTTTAGCCACATCCACATCAGAGATACGTATTCTTCTTTTTGACCTTACTATATTTCAAAAATTTATTATCAATTCCTAGTTTGATTTTAGGGGGTAGATATATAAAACTTGCAATTAATATGATATACCTGAGTTATTTCCATTTTGACTAGTCAAATGCAGATATGCAGATTTTTAAGTCTTCCAAACTTTTCAGAACATTCTTAATGTGGTAAGCTAAATGTTATTTTATATAAACTGCCTACTCTTCTTGTTCCTTTTCTCTTCTTTTCTGTGATCATCTACATTTTTTCTCAGATGTATGAGAAACCAGGAAAGATCCAAGGATGTTTTAGACATTTCTGGGTTCTCAGAGGTTAGCACAAGGTCATCCACACAGTACAAGCACCCCCCCCAAAAAAAATGTTTGTTGAATGATTGCCATCAACAGAGTGTTACTATTGTTTTTACCCATGGGGACTCTATTTTCTTCTGTATTTATTTTGTGGGTTTGTATGACAATATTTATCTCTTGAAAACTGGATGTCTCAGTCAGTTTTGTGCTGTTATAACAGAATACTGGTGACTAGGTAATTTATACAGAAAACAAACGGATTTGTCTCATGGTTCTGAGACAAACCTTGGGAAATCCAGGATCAAGAGGCCACATCTGGTGAGGGTCTACTTGCCAGGTCATCCCATTGCAGTAGGTGGAAGGGCAAGAAGACATGCGCATAAGAGAAGGGACGGAGTTGAGCTCATTCTTTTATGAGGAACCCACTCCTGTAATAACTCACCTCCTTCCTCAATAATCGGTATTAATCCATTCATTGGGATTAAGTTTCTAACACAGGAGCTTTGAAGGACACATTCAAACCATAGCACCAGGTAGGAAAAAAAATGGGAATATTTCCAGTGAATTAAAAAGATACTTACCTTATAGTCAGATTTTCAAGTAGTCTAAGAATCAAAGAGTAAAATCCTTAAGAATAATGATTTATAGCCGGGCGTGGTGGCGCACGCTTATAATCCCAGTAGTTTGGGAGGCGGAGACTGGAGGATCTGGGTTCACGGCCAGCCTCAGCGCCCTCTCTCTCTCTCTCTCTCTCTCTCTCTCTCTCTCTTCCTCTCCCTCTCTCTCTCTCTCTCTCTCTCTC
>PVJS01026203.1:13511-27288 GCA_004027185.1 Glis glis | reverse complement strand
GCAGCCCCGGGCTCCATGTCTCCGCCACCCTAGGGACTCTCCACTGTGAGCGCCGCCTCAGACCCGCCGATGAGCCACTTCCGGCGTGCGCTCTTAACGGCTTCCCCGGACGGCGAGGCCACGGAACTTCCGGTCCGCGCCCGATCGGACCCGCGGTCTCAGCTGCTCTCCTCAGCTCCGCTGCCCCACTGGGCCTTGCCCACCGGCGTCCCTGAATAAAAAGAGCCCGGCTTGGGTCCCAACGTGGGTCCTACGCGCAAGAAGAACAGTGGTTGCTGTGCCGAGGCCGTCTGGCAGCCATATTTGAAGCGGGCGGAAGAGTTGCAGTGCAGGCAGAATCACGTGATCGCTCAGGTTCATCACGTGGGCTGGGGTTGAATTCCCGCTCAGGTGTCTGGAAACGCTGGGTAAAACTGACTCCACCGTGAGGGTTTTGTTAGTGGACTAGGGAAGGGAAAACTCGTATTTGAGTTATATAGATTTCATCTTAACAACAGATCTGTGAGTGAACAGATCTCAGCAACTTAGCGAGATCCTGTTTCACAAAAAGAAAATAAAAAGGGTGGGAGTGTAGCTCGGAGGTAGAATGCCCCTGGGTTCAATCCCCAGTTACCCCCCAAAAAAGTGTTGAAGACTCCAAAGGACTTTTGTTTACTATATTGGAAATTAAAACAGAAAATTGCCGGGCGTGGTGGCGCACGCCTGTAAATCCCAGCACTTGGGAGGCTGAGACAGGAGGATCGCAGGTTCAAGGACAGCCTCAGCAAATAGTGATATTCTCATCGACCGAGCGAGACTCTGTTTCAAAATAGGGCTGGGGGTTTAGCTCAGAAGTAAAATGTCCCTGGGTTCAATACCCAGTACCAAAAAAAATAGAAATTTTTAAAATATCTATTCATTTTAAATGAACGTAAAAGCACATCACATGTTAACATTTTTTGGTGGAAAAAAAAATAATGCTCTTCAAAACAATAAAAGTTTAGTGAGAAGAGTGGCTTAGTTTTACATTTTTGCAAATCCCTTTAATGCCTAGCTTTAGAAATGTATGTACATATATATACAATCTTACAAAGTTGAACAAATGTTAAGAGATGAAGAGTGACATTTATAGACATTTCATAACTATAAAAGTTTCAATTGACCAAGAAGATATAACAATCCTAAATTCATATTCACCTAATAGATTGGTTTATTTTAGCCAGAATTTCTGTTTTCACTGGGATAGTTGGATACTTAATCAACCTATCACTCCTTCTCTTTTGATAATCTTGATTTTTAATCCTTAGTTGTTAAACATATTACAAATGTTTCCCCCAGCTCATCATGTGTCATTCAGTTTTCTGTTAATATGCTTTTGTGTGTATATTTATAGAACTTTTCAACTGTGATGTAATCAGACCTTTAGTCTTTACTCTTATGACTTCTGGACCCTGTGCTTAGGCAGCTTTTCACATCCCAAGATCATAATGTGCTCTTCTATGCTCTCTTCTGATGCTTGTGCAACTTTATTTTTATGTTCAGCTCTTTAGTCTATCTGTACTTTTATTTCATGTGTGGTGCAAAGCGTAGACATAACTATTCTGATCCAAACAGCTCTCCAGCTGCTCCACACCATTTGCTGACTGCTCTCTCTTCCCTTGATTTGAAACGTCACTGTCATCAGAAGCTGTTTTATTTGGGGAGGAGGGCGGATACTGGGGATTGAACCCAAGGGCATTCTACCTCTGAGCTACACCCCCATCCCTTTTTTTTTGTTTTTTGAAACTGGGTTTCACTAAGTTGCTGAAGTTGGCCTCGAACCTGCAATTCTCCTGTCTCAACTTCCCAAGTACTAGGATTACAGGCAGGCCCCACCATGCCCAGCCATCAGAAGCTGTTTTGTCCTCAGATCCATTTGCCTATCCTGCACATATGGTGTTTTGTGCACATTCTCCCCAGCCTCTACTCCCTGCAGCTCTCCCTTTACCAGCCCCCTTCCCTCCCGCCAGCCCATGGCCCTCCCCCAGGCAGCTAATGATGCCTGGTACAGCATTCTCCTGGGCCAAAAAGTGGGCAGGAGGTTCCAGAGATGCTAGCCCCTTTCCAGCCTTTTGCTCATCTTCTGTCACAGGCTCTCTGAGCTAGGATGCCAGGGCGGCTCCTCAGCCAAGCGAGGGCTGGGCACAGAGGGGAGCCAGATGGCTAAAGGAGATTGGAAGGGTTCCTAAGCAATCCCATCCGCTGTTCTGGCAAGAGACCTTTCCAGGAGCTGGTGGTTTGCATAGCAGGTCCCTCCCTCCTGAGTGCAACTGAGGTTCTCCGAAAGAGTCTCCGGTTGTTTCTTACTTCACAGGCTGTTCCTGAAAGAAGAGAAGCAGCCTCTCCTATCCCCAGCTGACTGTCAGGCTCTGTGCCCTTCAGTCTGAGGGACAGTCGGCCCTGCTCTTCACAGGTGCTCATAAGGGCAAGGTACACAATGGCCTGGCTGTTTTCTTGAAAAGAGAGAAAGGAACCGGGCATGGTGGCACACACCTCTAATCCCAGTACTTGGGAGGCTAAGACAGGAGGATCGCAGGTTTGAGGACAGCCTCAGCAACTTAGGGAAACCCTCAGCAAATTAGCAAGACCCTGTTTCAAAATAAAAAATAAGGGTTGGTGGTGTAGATCAGTGGTAGAATGCTCCTGGGTTCAATCTTCAGTACCAAAAAAAAAGGAGGGGGGAATAGAACAAAAGACAAACTAATATTTCCACAAATCACTTCCCCACATGTGTATTATTTGTGTCATTTGTAAAAATTATCTGAAACCCAGAGGCAGCCAGAATATAACATGTGACATAAAACGCCATTTCTGCCCAACAACATGGAGCAAGCACCTTCCTCTCCACTGCAGCTTAGAGACTCAGATTGGACTGTTTGAGGCCAATGCGCCTGAGACCAAGGTGGGAGGACCCAATGGCCCCAAAGCTCCCAGCCTTCAGACATCCGGTGGCTCAATGCAGAAGCATTAGTAGTCACTAAAACTGGAAGCCACACCAAAACCACCCCACCAAGCGGGATCAACCCATGACCCCATCAGTAAGAAACCCCCACCTCTTCTCTTACCAGGAAGAGCCCTGCACGGCAGATCCGCAGGAGTACCTTTGTCTCTCCCTGGTCTCTTGGGCATCACAGTGGGGACACTGGTGAATGTGAAAGATTTACTGACACAGAATGGAGACTTTTTATTTTTTTATTTTCTTTTTTTGGGGGGTACTGGGGATTGAACCTAGGGGCATTCTACCTCTGACCTACACCCCCAGTCCTATTTTATTTTTTATTTTGAAACAGGGTCTCACTAAGTTGCTGAAGCTTATCTTAAACCTGTGATCCTCCTGTCTCAGCCTCCCAAGTACTGGGATTACAGGCATGCAGCACCGCACCCGGTGAATAAAGACATTTTTGACAAAAGAATTGAAGGAGGGAAAAGTTGGGTGAGCAGAGGGCACCAGTGAGAGAGTCAGAGCCTGGGATGAACCTGGAACGTGTCTGTGCCCAGCAGCCCCTAGACCCTGAGCCCAGAAGGAGGAGCTAACCTCACTCTGACCAAGACCTGAACAACTTGGACACAGGGACCTGCTACAGGAGCAGAGGGGCCTCCACTGGTGCTACTGGACAGCTTGTGTCCAGAGTGATGTCCACTTTCCTGGAGCAACCTTTCCCAGATTCTGAGCAGGGGTGAGCAAGGAGCTGCAGTAAGGCAGACCCTTATGACCCCTCGGTTCAGAGCCAGGCCTCCTGGACAGGGCTCCGGCTCCATCAGAACTTCTGCATATGGCTGGGCAAAGAGCTGCCGACAGCACCAGCCCCTGAAGCCGAATCCTCAAAGCCAAGGTTGACATAGAGGTTGGTAGTCGTGGCGCGGGGAAAGAGGTGCTTCGGGCAGGAAGCAGCCTCGGATGCGTCCACCTCTTCAGTTCCTTGCTGCTCCAGCACCAGAGCCTGGTTGACATCAGGTCCTGTAGAGACAGGGACAGAGGCCACAGTCAGATAAGCAGGCAGGGGACACAGGCAGAGGCAGAGGCAGAGGCAGATCCAGGAGAATTCTAGAGAAGTCCCCTATACCTCCCCTGCACTTATTTTGTGTGTGTGTGTGTGTGTGTGTGTGTGTGTGTGTGGTACTGGGGATTGAGCCCAGGGGCTTTCTACCTCTGAGCTACACTCCAGCCCTGTTTTATTTTTTATTCTGAAACAGAATTTCACTAAATTGCAGAGGGTCTCAGTTGCTGAAGCTGGTCACAAACCTGCAGTCCTTCTGTCTCAACCTCCCAAGTACTGGGATTACAAGTATGAGCCACCACACCCAGCTGTGGGGGTGATTTTTAATGACCATGTTCAACCATGAGGATACAGGGAAATGGGCAACTGTGCATGCTCACTGCTGGTACAAGTTTAAATGGTAGAACTTTTTGAAGGGTATTAACAATTGATATCCACAGTCCTCGATGGAAATATTGAATAAGGTCAAAGATTCAGCTACAAGGTCATTCACTGCAGCACTGGTAATGGTGGAAAACCAGAAACAATTTAATGCCCAACAGTTAGAAACTGGTTAAACAAATGATGGTGGTGCATGCCTATAATCCCAGTACTTGGTAGGCCAAGACAGGAAGATCACAGGTTCAAGGCCAGCCTCAGCAACTTAGTGAGACCCTGTTATAAAATTTAAAAGGCGATGCTGGGGGTGTAGCTCAGAAATAGAACACCTCTAGCCCCAATACCAAAAATAAAATAAAAATCATGGTGGAACCAAATAATAAAATGGCATTTTCTTTTTCTTTCTTTTTTTGTGGTACTAGGGATTGCCAGGGGCATTCTACCTCTGAGCTACACCCTTAGCCCTTTTAGTTTTTATTTTGAAACAAGGTCTCACTAAGTTGCTAAGGCTATGCATGAACCTGTGATTCTCTTGTCTCAGCCTCCCCAGTACTGGGATTATAGGCATATGCCACTGCACCTGGCTAAGATGGTGTCCTTAATAGAATCATGAAATTAATTTAGTAGATTAACTCCAGGAGTTTTTCAGTTAGTAACAGAATAGGACCAAAAATATCAGATTGCTTCACATCTAGTAAGGGCAAATATTATTTTGTGAAACATTTGTCTTAGTTCTGCATGTTTGTGTGCCTACACATCATCTCTCAACATAAAATATATTTCTTTTTTTTTTTCTAAAGCCGGGCATGTGGTGCACGCTTGTAATCCCAGTACTTCGGAGGCTGAGACAGGAGGACCACAGGTTCAAGGGCAGCCTCAGCAACTAGTGAGACCTTCATCAACCTAGTGAGACCCTGTTTCAAAATAAAAATAAAATAGGGCTGGGGATATAGCTCAGAGGTAGAATCCCCTGGGTTCAATCCCTAGTGCCACAAAAAAGTAAAAAATAAAATATATTTCGCCGGGCGTGGTGGCTCACGCTTGTAATCCCAGTACTTTGGGAGGCGGAGACCGGAGGATCTGGGTTCGTGGCCAGCCTCAGCTCTCTCTCTCTCTCTCTCTCTCTCTCTCCCTCCCTCCCTCTCTCCCTGTCTCTCTCTCCCTATCTCTCTCTCTCTCTCTCTCTCTCTCTCTCTCTCTCTCTCTACCTAGTGAGGGCCTCCGCAACTTCGTGAGACCCGGTTTCAAAATAAAGTATAAAAAAAAAATAGGGCCGGGGGTGTAGCGTGGAGGTAGAATGCCCCCGGGTTCAATCCCTGGTACCGCAAAAAAATAAAATAAAATATATTTCTAGGTTGGGGCGTGGCACAGTAGTAAGCCACTTGCTGAGCATGTATGCAGCTCTGGGTTCATCCCCAGCACCACGAATAAAACATATATGGGTGGATATATATTTCTTGCTGAAGGTTCTGGTTAAATGTCCCACAGCAGTACAGTGAGTGGCCCACTGAAACAGTGTTTGAGACACAAATCTACTGACAAAGAAGGAAGTTCACAACTTGTTAAGTGAAAAACAGCAGCTTCCCAAACAGAAAGGGTGGCCACAGTCTTGGTCATACGCATGCGTCCGATGTTTGGCAGTGGCCCACGTGATCCCCTAGCGGTCTGGAGAGCACGCACCACTGCTGTGGTCGCCAGACTGCAATGACCTGGCAGGAGCAGGCCTGCACGCTCACCCAGATAGCTGAGGACGACCGGCAGGAAGACCAGGCCGTGCAGCAGGCCCATCAGCGTGATCAGGAAGTTGAGGCGAAAGAAGAAGATCTGGATGAGCTGGGCATCGGCGAAGGCCAGGATAAAGATGGCCGGCAAGTTGGTCATGGCCACCCCGGCGAACACCTGGGGTTCACAGCCAAGTGTCAGACAGGGCACAGGGCATCGGGTAGGGCGCAGGACAACCCGCCCGCTGCACTCACTGCGCTGCCCATAAAGATGGTAGCTTCCTTGGCCCTCTCCAGCTGGGAGGGCTTGGTGCTGATGGCAAAGGAGCGGGTGATGTGGGACACGAACTCCACGGACATTCCCACCGCCTGTGGGCAGAGAGGGGCTTTGAGAGCTGAAGGCAGCAGTGGGGAAGAAGACGAATGAGACGGGTGTCTAGTTTCTATACAGAACTGGGCATATCCACTGAGGCTGGGTCTCCAACCGCCCCTCTGGAGACCGCCAGGTGCTTGAGGCTGGCAGGTTACCGTGACCAGGTTGATGAGGGACACGGCATTGTAGCTGATGTCCCACAAGGCCATGAAGCCAATGGTGTCCACAAGGATCATGATGATGGAGAGTAGGTTGAGGAGGCCCGAGCGCATGTCCAGGCCCAGTAGGAGGTAGCAGACAACGAAGGTGGGCAGGAAGCAGAGGGCGAGTGTGAAGACCCCCTCGGGGAGGACGGTCAGGTACTGCTGGTAGAACACATTGGAGATCCTGCCGGAGAGCAGGGCAGGGTCACGGCACAGGCCTCGAGGCCCTGCAGGTGGGCACGATGCCCCCTTGCGGAAGGAGAACACGAGGCTCAGAGAGGCTGAAGTTACTGTGCTCACCAGCAAGAGAAATGGACAGGTTCCAGGCCACTGCTGGTCCTCATCCCTCACAGTCCCTCGACATCTGCCCTGACCTCCCATATCCAGCAGCTACCTCCACCTCCCTCTGACCCAGCCCTCCAGGTCCTCACGTGTAGGGGAAGACCTCGAAGTCTGGGTCTGTCCCGGGCACCTTCCGCAGTTCGTCTGTGATGTTGGCTGCCAGCAGCCGGGCTGCCTGCAGGGCTTCCGTGAAATCCTGCGAGTTCCTCAGGGGCTTGTGGTAGGCCATGAACTGGGAGGCTGGATGGCCATGGCACATGAGAGAGGGAAGGTCAAAGGTCAGAGCCCACTCAGGACACCCTCAGAGCTCCCCAGGAACAGTGGCACAAGCATGTGATCAGGCCTGGGCTCTGCCACCACCATTTGAAATTCCTAGTAAATTTTGTGCAGGGCACCTGGAGTTTTATTTTGCACAACCCCAAAATCTCTGTATCTGCTCTGATTGCTGTGGGAAATACAAATCTAATCCTGACCTTGATAGGTGGAGCCCAAAGAGATCTCCCTGGTGAACCCAAATCCTTCTCTGTATGGTTTGAAAATATGTGTTCATTATTTGGGGGGGGGGCGGGACTGGGATTGAACCCAGGGATATTCTACCTCCAAGCTACACACCCAGCCCTATTTTATTTAAAAAAAATTTTTGGTAGTACTGAGAATTGAACCCAGTGGCATTCTACCTCTGAGCTACACTCCTAGCTCTATTTTTTATTCTTTATTTTGAAATGGGGTCTCACTAAGTTGTGGAGGGCCTCACTAAGTAGCTGAGGCTGGCTGCAAACCTGCAATCCTCCTGTCTCAGCCTCCCAAGTAGTGAGATTACAAGCATGCACCACCATGCCCAGTTTTTATTTTTTATTTTGAAACAGGGTCTTGCTAAATTGCTGAGGGCCTCGCTAAGTTGCTGAGGCTGACCTCAAACCTGCAATCCTCCTGTCTCAGCCTCCCAAGTACTGGGATTTCAAGCATGCACCACCATGCCTGCTGAATTTTTTAAATTAACTTAATTAGTTTTAAATTTTGCATATTCCTATAGAAAGGACTAAAAAGGAAGATAGGCCGGGCATGGTGGCGCATGCCTGTAATCAGGAGGCTGAGACAGGAGGATCCAAGATTCAAAGCCAGTCCCACAACTTAGCAAGACCCTGTTTCAAAATAAAAAAGGGCTAGGGTGTAGCTTGGAGGTAGAATGCCCCTAGTTTCGAGCCCCAGTACCAAAAAAAAAAAAAAAAAAAAAAGAGAGAGAGAGAAGAGAAAAAAGAAAAAGAGAAAAATGAAAACCATTGAATTGTTAGCACTGTGGCCTAGAGCTCCTCCTGCTGGTAAGTACAGTAAGGTTTTGCTTAATTTCGAACAGAGGGTATGTACATCAGGAAAAGAAATGAGAGATCTATGTACCTGTGGAGAACAAAACAGAGAAGAGAAATGGTCTTGGACACACATGATCTTAAAGCAGGAGGGTACCTGCAGAGCCTCGCACCAGGCCTCCAAATCACCCAAAGGTGGTGCACATGCCTAGGGCCACCCCAACCCAGAGATTTGGGTCTGGCAAGTCACAGGCAAGGCCTGGGAACTTGCATTTCTAATAATTTCCAGGTGATGCCGATGCTTCTGGCCAGGGGCTCTCACTTTATTTATTTTTATTTATTTTTTTGAGGAACTGGGGATTGAACCCAGGGGCATTCTACCTCCAAGTACACCCCCAGCCCTATTTTTTTTATTATTCTTTATTTTGAAACAGGGTCGCTGGGCGTGGTGGTGCACGCTTGTAATCCCAGTACTTTGGGAGGCGGAGACCGGAGGATCCGGGTTCGTGGCCAGCCTCAGCTCTCTCTCTCTCTCTCTCTCTCTCTGGCTCTCTCTACCTAGTGAGGCCCTCCGCAACTTCGTGAGACCCGGTTTCAAAATAAAGCATAAAAAAATAGGGCCGGGGGTGTAGCGCGGAGGTAGAACGCACCTGGGTTCAATCCCCGGTACTGCAAAAAAAAAAAAAAAGAAAAAAGAAAAAAAGAAACAGGGTCTCACTAAGTTGTAGAGGGCCTCACTATGTAGCCGAGGCTGGCCACAAACCTGCGATTCTCTCTGTCTCAGCCTCCCAAGTACTGGGATTACTTTTTTCTTTTTGCAGTACTGGGATTGAACCCAGGGACATTCTACCTCCGAGCTACACCCCAGCCCTATTTTTTTATTCTTTATTTTGAAACTGGGTCTCACTAAGTTGTGGAGGACCTCACTAAGTAGCTGAGGCTGGCCGCGAACCCGGATCCTCTGGTCTCAGCCTCCCAAGTACTGGGATTACAAGCATGCACCACCACACCCGGCTTGGCTCTCACTTTAAGAAGTACTACTAACCTAACCTAGTGCACACATGAGGAGATGAAGGTCAGAGGTGGGCGCAGACCTGCTCCAGGTCATGGGATGAAAGAGGAGCTCCCCCTCTTCTCCCTCCATGATGCAACCTGCTTCTCTGTCCCTGACTGAGACATGCCACCCCCTTCCATCCACACTGACTCCTCCCAGCCTGCGCTGCCCAGGGACCAGTGCGGCGCCGGGGGCTGCCCTCCCAGAAGATGGGAACTTCATGGAAGAGTTGGCTGGGAGGTGGGGTGAGTGTGCTGCAGTCAATTTGTAGCTAATAATTCACAATGCAAATTGTTTTGATACGAAATGAGATCATCCATCAATAAAAGCCCCCTACCCTCAGGCCCATCTCCATGCCAGCTTCACAGGGCCCCCATGCTGCACATGCATAAGCAGGGGTTGCAGCTGGTTCTTCATGCAGAGAGCTGTCTGGTTCTGCCACCCGCTGTACTGAGCTGTCAGCATACTTGTCCTTTTCCCTGTCACCCTGACCTCATCTCCCATCTCATGGTCAGTGTCTGCTGGGATTCCACAGCACCAGGGCATCCTAACTCCTTTAGCCAGCTGCCTGCTGCAAACACTGTTATGATTCACACATGCGTGAAGAGGTGGTCTGCCCAGGGTTGGGGCAGGGGGCTCCCCTGAAACAAGGCCACACATTTCACACTGACTGCGGACTTGGGGTGAAGTCTGAGGATGTAGAGTTGGGAAGTAGGACCTTTGCTAACAGACCAGGGCAGATAGAATCCCCCCACAAAGGAGGAAGGAGAGAAAATAATAATAAGGTAGAAGGAGGCTGTTCACTGGGGCTCTTGGGGACCCCTAGAGCAGCCAACTTGCCCCCCACACTGCCAGCAAGGTCATGCTTACCTACAATCTGGCCATCTTCACTCAGATTGACCGAAGTACTGTACGCTGCCAGGCCACTGCAAGGAGGAGGCCATGGAAAGGCTTAGTGGGATGGGACGTCCTCCTGTCTGTCCAACCCACTGCACCCCAGACAGACCCCTCCTGGCCCCCTCCTGCCCTCTATGTCCACCCCCTTCTGGGGCTTGCAGATCCACCCTCCTAGGCAGAAACCCCTTTCTGAGCCTACCCTTTGGGACAGTTGATGTTGGGCATGTCATTCAGGAACCAGGGAAGATACTTGTGGAACTCCTCGGCTGTGGGCCGCACGGGGCCCAGCGTGAAGCTCATGCAGTACCTTAAGCAGTTGAAGGAATCTGTAGAGAGAGGGGGCCCTGGCACCTCAGGCGGGCAGCGCCTGCTCTGACCCCCATCTCCTCCACCCCTGACTAAGGCCCCCAGCTCCTAGGGGGACTTGTATTTGTCATTGCTAACTGTTCCTGGGCGATGCTCCCCACTCAGCTGTAGAAACCCTGGCACCTCGGGGCAGGCAGGGAAGGGAAGTTTGGGGCAGGCACCACGGGTTCTCCCTCCGCCTCCAAGTGCAGCAGGTCTCCACGCAGAGCCAGCCTCACTCTGCCCCTGACTCCACCACCCACTGCTCACAGCTGAATCGTCCCCTGGGCATGGGCACAATACTCCAGGGGGCACAAGGGAGTGAATGCTGGTAGGTCACCCATCCAGGGGCTCCTGCCCTGAGGGGGAGCCTCTGCCCCTGCCTGCCCCTGATGAACACTGCGGAAAGGGAAGGGACTGAGAAAGCCTCCAATCCTTTCTCTCTCTTTCTCTCTCTCTGTGGTACTAGAGATTGAACCTAGGTGCATGCCACCTCTGAGTTACACCTCCAACCCTTATTTTTTGTTTTGTAACACAGTCTTGTTAGGTTGCTGAGAGTCTCACTAAGTTGCTGAGGCTGGTCTCGAACCTGTCTCAGCCTCCCAAATACTGGGATTATACATATGCACTACCATGCCCAGCTCCTTTCCTTTCTCTTGCCTCAGTTTCCCCAAGATGTAGTGGGCAATGAGCCCCCTGGGACCCGAAACTCACTTTCAGTTGAGGGGCAGAACTCATCCTTATTGGGGCCACTGCTATAAAGGCGGCAGCAGGAGGATGGGGTCAGCCAGTCAATGAAGTCATCCATCCAGGAGGAGGCAGGGATGGACAGGTAAGACCTAGGGCCAGCAGGAGGAAGTGAGAGGGCAGGACCAGCAGGCAGGGTGGTAAGTCCCTCCGGTGGCTCAATCCCCATGCTAGGCCTCCCCAGGCATTTGGTGGCAGGTGGGCGAGATGGAAGCAGAGCAGGCCGAAAGAGGGGTCAGAAGGGGAGAGGGGGATGCAGGTAGGTATCAGGCCAGGGCGCTGGTGGGCCAGCACTTACTGGTCAGGGTACTCGGTGGCATACTGGATCTTCTGGGTTAGAGAAAAGCTGTCACAGCCTGCGCTGGAACAGATGGCGTTCATGCCTGCCTCGCTGGAGAAGTTGTAGCCAGAAGTGGTAATAAAGTACACTGGGGGTCCTACCTCAAAGTAGCGATTCAAAAAGAGGAAGTAGTCAAGCAGGTATGAGTCCTGTGGGGGAGAAGGGTCAGTGAGCCCAGGAAATTATATGTACTCCGGAAGGAGTTGCCCCAGCTTACACTCACAAAGGTGTACACAGAGGTGCATGCTCAGAAGCACGTGCACAGGTACACCGAGCGGAAACACGAGGTACACTCAGAAGTACACACTCGAGGGTACACACACACATAGCATATGCCAGGCAAAGTTGCCACAAGCTTGTAATCCCAGCACTTGGAAGGCTAAGACAGGAGGATCACAGGTTCAAGGCCAGCCTCAGAAACTTAGTGAGACTTTGTTTCAAAATAAAATACAGCTGGGGGTATAGCTCAGAGGTAGAATGCCCCTGGGTTCAGTCCCCAGTACCACAAAAAAAGTACATAGTACATATGGAGGTACACACTCAGAGGTACACACAGAGGTGTACACTAAGAGGTACGTGCTTTGTTACATACTCAGAGGTACACAGAAAGGTACACACTGAGAGGTACATACTCAGAGGTACACATAGAGGTACATAACCAGAAGTAAACAGAGGCTTGTAACATAGGAAAACCATAGAGGTTTATAGAGGTGTGCTCCAAGGCCACACACAAGGTACACACAAAGAAGTCACACCCAGTGGTACACAGTCAGAAGTATCCTCACAGAGCTGGGCGTGGTGGCGCACGCTTGTAATCCCAGTACTTTGGGAGGTGGAGACCGGAGGATCCGGGTTCACGGCCAGCCTCAGCTCTCTCTCTCTCTCTCTCTCTCTCTCTCTCTCCCTGTATCTCTCTTTCTCTCTACCTAGTGAGGCCCTCTGCAACTTCGTGAGACCTGGTTTCAAAATAAAGCATAAAAATATAGGGCCGGGGGTGTAGTGCGGAGGTAGAACGCCCCTGGGTTCAATCCTGGTACCGCAAAAAAAAAAAAAGAAGTATCCTCACAGGTGTTTATGCACAGTGCAATTCCGGAGGTACATGTTTTTAGGTATACCTGAGCATGTATGTGCTCTGAAGTTCATATACAGGTTTAAGCACAGGTACACGTGCAGAGATACGCTCATGGAGACGAACAAGCTCAGAGCAGCACATACCACCCTAATGAACCACCATTAACAAGCACATGAACGCAGACATACAAGTGTGCATGATTTTACCCCTTCCTACCATCCCCAAATAAATAAATATCTGTGTATACACACTCAAGGCCACACACCAGGCATCGTCATGGTCTGTTTCCTTCTATAATGTAAAAACTCAGTGACATCAAGGAAGATGTCAGAATAGGAAGGACTGGGAGTCTATCTCCCCACCTACACAACAACTGCACTGGCCAATCTGTCTGATGTAACTATTTTAGAATTCCAGGATCTATTGAGGGCTGGAAGCTTCCTGGGTAAGGCTTGGATGGTAAATTATTACTTTCTGTCAATTTCAGCTCTTAGCACAGTAGCAGCTACCCATCCTCCACCACCATCCCCAAGGCAGTGGCTTGTACATGCATTCCAGAAGCAGTTTGCACATGCTTGCAAGAGCCAGATGCATTGTGCATCCAAAACAAACAAACAAACAAACAAATAAATATAAAAAGGGCTGAGGGTATAACTCGGAGGTAGAATGACCCTGGGTTCAATCCCTAGTACCAATAATAATAATAATAATAATAATAATGAGGAGGAAGAGGAGGAGGAGGAGGAAAAGCAGCAGCCGGGTATGGTGGCCCACACTTGTAATCCCAGTACTTGGGAGGCTGAGACCAGAGGATCTGGGTTCGTGGCCAGACTCAGCTACTTAGTGAGGACCCTCCTCAACTTAGTGAGACCCTGTTTCAAAATAAAGAATAAAAAATAGAGCTGGGGGTGTAGCTTGAGGTAAAATGCCCCTGGGTTTAATCCCCAGTACTGCAAGAAGAAGGAGGAGAATGGAGGAGGAGGAG
>PVJS01026203.1:0-13411 GCA_004027185.1 Glis glis | reverse complement strand
CCACTGCAGCAGGAATTAAACAAACTG
The DNA here is from genome assembly GCA_004027185.1 of Glis glis. Lineage (NCBI taxonomy): Eukaryota > Metazoa > Chordata > Mammalia > Rodentia > Gliridae > Glis > Glis glis. The sequence continues at coordinate 13,384 of PVJS01026203.1, read as the reverse complement.
AATCAACTCAATTCCTTGAAAAAAAGTGAAGAAATCTTTTTTCATTTTTTTTTTCTTTTTGCAGTACTGGGGATTGAACCCAGGAGTGTTCTACCTCTGAGCTATACCCCCAGCATAATTTAATTTTTTTAAACAGGGTCTCAGTAAGCTGCTGAGGCTGGTCTCAAATCTGCAATCCTCCTGTCTCAGCCTCCCAAGTAGTAGGATTACAGGTGTGTGCCACCTCACCCGGCAAAAGTGAAGAAATCTGATTGGCCATTTGAACAGACAGTGAAAATTGCAATCACATGCCTATCTACTGTTCTATCAGTTGGTTTCAAACCTGTAGAAATAGAAGTTGGAAAGCCAGGGGTGGTGGCGCACACTTGTAATCCTAGTTCTTGGGAGGCTGAGACCGAGGGATCCAGATTTGCGGCCAGCCTCAGCTACTTAGTGAGGCCCTCTGCAACTTAGTGAGACCCTGTTTCAAAATAAAGAATAAAAAATAGGGTGAGGGGTGTAGTTTGGAGGTAGAATGCCCCTGGGTTCAATCCCCAGTGCCAAAAAAAAAAAAATAGAAGTTGGAGTAATTATAGTTGAAACCTCTAAATGCAGGATTCTTACAGAAGCAGAGATTGAAGCTTATCTTGTTGCTCTGGCAGACTAAATATTGTGATTAGTTTACCAAATCCACAATGCCACTCGCCTATGTGCTTGATAACAACAAACCAACATTACAGAGGCTCCTGGGTTGAAAAAGAATCCTCTCCCACTCCTAGTGCTACTGAGTGGTTAGGACTCTATAAATAAAAGTAGCACTGTGGGGATTTTTTAAATAAAAGAAGGGGAGATTTTTTAAATAAATGGAAAGATATCTCATGTTCATGGATTCAAAGACAATACTGTCAAGATAGCAATACTGCCGGGCATGGTGGCACATGCCTGCAATCTCAGCACTTGGGAGGCTGAGGTAGGAGAATCTCAGGTTCAAAGCCAGTCTCACCAATTTACCGAGGCCCTTAGCAACTTAGCAAGACCCTGTTTCCAAATAAAAAATAAAATAGGACTGGGTGTGTAGCTCAGAGGTAGAACGCCCCTGGGTTCAATCCCCAGCACTAAAAAAAAAGAACAAATTTGGGTGATTCACACTTCCTGATTTGAAATTTTACCACAAAGCTACGGTAGTCAAAACAGTATGGTACTAGCATAAGGACGGACATATAGATCAATGGAACAGAATAGAGAATCCAGGAATAAATCCCACATATATGGTCAAATGATTTGGGGGAGGGTGCCCAAACCATTCAATGGGGATAAGACAGACTTTTCAACACATGATTCCAGGAAAACTGGATGTCCACGTGCAATGGAATTAAGTTTCCCAAGACCATATACAAAAATTAATTTGAAATGAATCAAAAACCTAAAGGTAAAACCTAAAGCTATAAAAAAATCTTAGAAGAAAGGCGAAAACTTCAGGACATTGGATTTGGCAATGATTTCTTGGATATGACATCAAAGACACAGCAACAAGAGGAAAAATAAACAGGACTTCATGATTATTTTTAAAATTCATGCATAAAAGGACACTATTGGCAGAATAAAAGGGAAACCCTCAAAAAGGGAGAAAATGTTTGCATATCACATATCTGACAAGGAACTGACATCCAGAATACACAGAGAGCTCTTAAGACTAAAAAAACAAAAATCAAATAACCTGATTCAAAATGGGCAACAGACTTATATGCTTTCCCAAAGCGGATATATAAATGGCCAATAACAGCTGGGCATGGTGGTGCATGCTTGTAATCCCAGTACTTGGGAGGCTGAGACAGGAGGATCACAGGTTCTCGGCCAGCCTCAGCTACTTAGTGAAGCCCTCTGCAACTTAGTGAGACCCTGTTTCAAAATAAAGAATAAAAAATAGGGTTAGGGGTGTAGCTTGGAGGTAGAATGCCCCTGAGTTCAATCTCCAGTACTGCAAAAAAATAAAAATAAAAAATAAGCCAGGCGTGGTGGCGCATGCTTGTAATCCCAGTACTTGGGAGGTCGAGACCAGAGGATCCGGGTTCGCGGCCAGCCTCAGCTACTTAGTGAGGCCTCCGCAACTTAGTGAGATCCTGTTTCAAAATAAAGAATAGAAAATAGGGCTGAGGGTGTAGGTCGGAGGTAGAATGCCCCTGAGTTCAATCCCCGGTACTGCAAAAACTAAAGAAAGGAAGGAAGGAAGGGAGGGAGGGAGGGAGGGAGGAAGGAAGGAAGGAAGGAAGGAAGGAAGGAAGGAAGGAAGGGAGAGAGAATAAAAAATAGGGCTGGGGGTGTAGCTCAGAGGTAGAATGCCCCTGGGTTCAATCCCCAGTACTGAAAAAAAAAATAGGGCTGGGGGTGTAGCTCAGGGGTAGAAGTACTGAAAAAAAAAATAGGGCTGGGGGTGTAGCTCAGGGGTAGAGTGCTTCCCTAGCAAGTATGAGGCCCTGGGTTTGATCCCCAGCACCATGGAGGGTGGGTAGAAAAAGAAAAAAAAAGTAACAAGTGTTAGTGAGGACTTCCCACGTAAGGCGGGTGCTCAGCAGATTGTCAGTCATTCCGTGTGGCCAGCTGTCTCATCAGGACAGTCCTCTAGACTTGGGGTATCTCTCCTACTGTGGCCTGAGGCTACCACTCAGCTCTTGCACTTTTTAGATGCATGGAGGTGGTTCTCCCCCAGGTCCACTGCAGGTGCCCCAAGGTGATAATATGACTGCCTAGCCCTGGCCACCTGCTAGGTGCTGCGGTCCCTCCCAAATCTCAGGGGACCAAGGGCTGGGAAGAGCCAGGACTCACCTTGGGCAGGGCCAGCTCCTGGTCTAGCCCCACATTGAGGTGGCTCATGAAGTAGAGACTTGCTCCAAACAGGGCCAGAAACAGCAGCAGCTGAGGAGGTAACTTGCTGAGTGAGAACCTCCCCCAAGTAGCCCCACCTTCCCCGAAACTTGAGCCCAGCTGGGGCATTGTGGGAAATATCCTGGAGTTAGGCTGACTGAAGCTCAGGCCCGGAGTATCAGCACTTGGGCCTGGGCGAACACCCACTCTCCACCCTCCATGGAGGGCTCACCCCCAACCCCCTGCCCTGAGTGCGTGCCCTGCAGCCCCTCGGCCTACGCACCACAGCTGGACGGGTGACCCGGTGCAGCAGGAAGGGAGCGTAGATCTTACGGAAGAAGCGGAGCAAGAGCCCCTCTCTTTGTTCATGTGGGGGCGCTTTTTTCGTAACACAGCAGCAGAAGATATCAGGGCGGGAGGCCTGGGGAAAGGTGTCCTCTCAGGGTGGTCCCGGAACAGACTTGGGACTGCCTACCCCATGCACCACTGTCACTCCATCCTGGGGACAGCCAGTGTGCTGTTTTCTTTGATCACTGAGCCACCACCTCAACTCCTGGAGACATCTCATTTATATTTCATCATGCAACCTTGTGTATTTTAGGAGGTTCAATCATATTTCCAAATATTAACAAAACCAAATTAAAAATTATCTTTCTATGGGAAGTTGGAGGAGATGTGGCCCCAGTATCTGCTCAGGATAATGCCCCACTCCCACCCCACTCCCTGGGCATCTCTCGGCTGCAGAGGGGTCCAGGTTGGGCATCCCTTGGTCCTAGCCCAGCCAACCCTACCTCCTGCCTCTTGCTGTCCAGGGAGAACAGGGCCACAAAGGCGGTCATCTGTAGCACGAAGGCAAGGATGACTGCCAGGCCAGAGGTCAGGGCGAAGGTCCGCACAGCTGGCATGGGGGTCAGGGCTCCTGTGTTGGGGAGGGGACTGTCAGGGCACCCTGGCATCATGGGCAGGGTGGGCACCTGCTCAGACCATGTGTAGAGGGAAGGGGGTCTGCCAGAACCCAGTGCCCTCTGAGAACACCTGGCCCCCAGTACTAACCCAGCAGGCCAGTGCCTGGGGTGGGAAGGGGTGCCCACTCACCTAGGAAGAAGCAGATGGTCTCTGAGAGGCTGCACAGCAGCATGCTGGGGGCCACGCTGCCCAGGGCTCGGCCAATGTGGGCCTCCCGCTGCTCCCCAGGTTTCCGGGGCAACCTCTGTAGGGAACAGCAGGCAGAGAGTCCAGGGTCTGCCAAGGGCACTGGCCCTCAAAGCCCAGCAGGGGACTGGCAAGTGCCCAGAGAACTGGCCTGAGAAGCTGCCTGACCGTCTCAAGCCAGGAACCAGTCCTGCTAACACTCCATACCATCCTTTTTGTTTCCAAGGTCCGGCCCAGAGAAAGGCTTGGTGCATTCAGGATGTCAATAATATGCTTATTCGGAACATCCCTGTAACCCTAATGTTGGCCAGCCGCAAGTGGCCAAGCGGACTGTGACTTGTGCTAACCGTGTAATGCCACTCAGTGGCATAAAGACGGGAGGTGACTAAGGGGCCAACCTGGAAATCTTTCACCAGACGTTGCACAGGATGACACACACAGGATGACACACTCAGGATGACACACAGGATGAGTGCATCTGTGTCAACCCAAGCTGTTTTCTAGAGGTATAACCCTGAGCATTAACACACAGAATCGACAAGGATGCCCAGCAAATTCATGTGAGAGTCTGTCTGGCAGGGGTCTTGGGGTATGGGTGGGGATGGAGAACTCCCTTCTTACCTGGTACTCGAGGACAAAGATGAAGATGTTGTCGGCCCCCACGGCCAGCACCAGGAAAGGTACCACTTGGAGGATGATCAGGGAGGAGGGGATGCCCAAGTAGGAGAAGAAGCCCATGGCAGCCACGACTGCTCCCAGCACCACGGCCACTCCACCCAGGCCCAGCGTGACCTTGGACTCCACCTGCAAGGCAGCCAGGCTCAGCTCCTGGATATCAGGGCACCTGCCCAGATCCTCCCCGCAGCCCAGGCTGAGTGGGAGCTGACAGGGGGCCACGGGATTCCCACAGGTGCTCGGTGCTTCCCACCACAGTGAGAAGCTCATGAGCCCTCAAGCCCCCCTGCAGAGCCATCCTCCCAGGCAGGCCCATGACACCCAAAGGTGAGGTGACCTGCCCCATCTTCCTGTAGCAAAATTTGCAAGCCCCCCCCACCCCCAGTACTAGGGATTAAACCTGGGGGCATTCTACCTCTGAGCTACACCCTCGCCCTATTTTTTATTTTTATTTTGAAATAGGGTCTTACTGCTTGCTGAGCTGGTCTCAAACCTGCAATCCTCCTGTCTCAGCCCCCCAAGCACTGGGATTACAGGTGTGTGCCACCATGCTTGGCACAAGTTTCAAATATTAGCTTTGCATTTGAACAAGTGGAGATGTCAAGGAGCAGAAAGAAATCTCTTGACCTTTCAACCCAGAACACTTCCAAGAAACATTGCCTTTTAGGGGAGCCTCTTTGGGTGCATCTACCTTGCTATTTTAAGGTGCCCTGGTTAGGAAGGTTCTAGAAGGTATGCTGGAGAGGACTCAGGCCCCGGGCCCCCTTGGTGTGTCCCTCTCACTCTCACCGCCACTCGCTTCCAGCTGGTGTAGCTACCCAGGGCCACAGAGATGTATATGAAGATGACGATGTAGCTGATGCCGAAGATGGGCAGGTCCTTCATGGTGGTGCGGTTGATCTCATCCTCCAGGGAGCGCTGTGAACATACCACCCACCCCACTGGCTATGTGTTGGGTCTCAGTGTTGGGTGGCCTGCTACGAGCCTGGGTGAGGCTCCAGGAATGGCCATCACAAGCACCCCGTCTGGGTGGACATTCACTGCCCAGGGCCACCCATGAAGGGAGCTAGGACAAGGACACTGGAGCCCACGACCCAAGATCACTGGGCCAAAGCCACAGAGCCAAGACCCTGCAGCTCCTACCTCGGCCATGAATGCCACCTGGAACGTGCCCGACATCCGACGCTGGAAGGCGTGCATCTCCTCCAAGAAAGCCCCCTCCCAGAGCTTGGCCTGTGCCAGGCGGGGGTCGTCAGCAGGGTAGTTGTTGAGGGAGAAGGTCATGACCAAGGCCTCAGCCTCAGAGAAGTCCTTCCCTGGGGTAAGAAATGCTCAGCCGCCATGCAGCCGCACCCATCCCTCCCCGTAGAGCCGCGCCTCTGCTTCCCTCTGCCTCCAGTTGCATCCTTCCCTCCAGTCAGCTGCATCCGTGTCCCTTCCCTCCTCTCCGCTCCTGCTCCTCGCCCCTCTTCATCCAAATCATGATCTTACCCCACACTTGCGCCCCACTTTCCTCTCTCAAAGGCAAAACCCCTTTGGGCCAGACCCCCTGGGGAAGCACCCAGCTTACCTTGGTACCCGCCCACAGCAAGGAATGGGAAGATAGGGGCCCCGTAGTCCGCCATGCAGCTCAGGCCCAGGGCTGTGCCATCTTTGTAGGTAAGGGGGGCGCTGGAGGGAGAACACAAAAGGAGAGGGTCTTTCCTGGACCTGTCTGGTTGCTTCAGCCCCACCCTGCCCCAGACTACCCTGGAGGAGGCAGGCACTGGCTGCAGATAGCCTGGCCCTGGGAGCCTTAATGGCTCTCTCTCAACAAGATCACACATGGGCCCCAATCTGCAGGGTGGGGGAGCTACCCCGAGTGCCTCTTCCATGCCAAGGGGACTGCAGGCTCAGCCCTCTGTGCTTCCCATGTCCCCTCGCACAGCTGGACCTCTCAGGCCTGTCATTATCGGATTCCAGATGAGCTTATGACCCCTCAGGGCCTGTGGGGCGGGAAGCCAGGACTCCAGCCATGGCACCCCCTGCACTCAACCAGGTGCTACTCCTTGGTCTCCTCCTCCCACCTGGAACCCAAAACCCTGTGGATGGTGAGCTGAGATTCTGGGCCATGGAGCCCAGGAGCCATGTGTCCAAGCCCTCCAGCCAGTGCTTGGACAGGCCTGTCCCCTTCAACTGAGCCCTCTCTGTAGAGCACATCGCTGTAGAGACGCTGCAGGACACCTGGACAAAGCTCTCCACTTGCCTTCTTGGCTCTGAGCCAGTGAGTGTGATGGTCACCAGCTCCTCCTGGAAGGCTGGTTGCTGTCTGACCTAGAGCAGCTCACCATGCCACTCTGAGCCTCAGTTTCCCTGCCTATGATATGGGCATAAACCACCCAAGAGTTGTGAGCATGTACAAATCAAAAGAACGCACAGAAACAGCACACTGGAGTGATGCCTCCCCAGGGAAGCCTGTGGGTCCTCTCTGAGCTTCCGCTTCTGAGGGACAGACCCTGGCTCACGGCACAGACTCTGGGAAGCAGCCGACACCAGGGATCAGCCAAGGGCGAAGGGCCAATAGCAGGGGAAAGAGAACGGAGGGCATTGGCTCTCCCATCTAATCCAGAGATCTCAAATGGTGTGTGGCCTGGGTCCATGAGGATCCCAGGGACCCTGTCCAGGGACTGCAGTTTCAAACCATTTTCATAATAACACCAGGATAGCCAAGTGCGGTGGCGCATGCCTGTAATCCCAATACGTGGGAGGCTGAGACAGGAGGATCACCAGTTCGAAAACAACCTCAGCAAGTAGTGCTGAGACTCTCATCAACCTAGTGAGACCCTGTTTCAGAAGATATGGCTGGGGGTGTAGCTTGGAGGTAGAATTGCCCTGAGTTCAATCCCCAATACTGTGAAAGAAAGAAAGAGAGAGAGAGAGAGAGAGAGAAAGAGAGAAGGAAGGAAGGAAGGAAGGAAGGAAGGAAGGAAGGAAGGAAAGGAAAGGAAAGGAACACCAGCTGCTGCTGGCTGTGCCAGTGCTCATTTGCTCCTGGATGGAGGGAGTATGAGCAGTCCACTTTAGCCGGGCGTGGTGGCGCACGCTTGTAATCCCAGTAGTTGGGAGGCTAAGACAGGAGGATCGCAGGTTCGAAGCCAGCCTTGGCAACTTAGCGAGGCCCTCCGCAACTTAGTGAGACCCTATTTCCAAATAAGAAATAAAATCAGGCTGGGAGTATAATTTGGAGGTAGAATGCCTTTGGGTTCAATCCTCAGTACAAAAAAAAAAAAAGCCCACTTTAAGGACCTCAGCTCCACTCCCACCTCCCAGAGCCTCCCCTGCTGCTGGCCCCTGCTGCCCTTCCGCAGACCCTGGGGCCTCCCTGGCATCCTGTTTATACCACCCAGACAGAGCCAGGGACCAAACTCCAAACAACATAAGGGCGTGGCTGAGACAGTATAGGGACTCCTGGCCTGGTGCTGGGGCCTGAAACCAACCACAGCCCTGGCCCAGTCCAAGAAAACCTTTTTCTATTCACACGAAGTCACTCCTGGGCTACCAGTGGCCCTAAAGTTCCAGGCACAAAAGAAAGAAAAAAAGTAAAATAATGCATAGGGAAACATGAGCTGGCCAGTCAGATTCCCTGTGAGACTTAAACCAAGACCAGGAGCTCCATGGAGACCTTGTGGAATCGGGGCTCCAACCAAGGACAGTGGGGCTGGAGGAGGGGTGCAGAGAATCCGCACATGGGGCTATGCTACTGGACAGTTTCCCAGCAGCCCCCACCCGCTTCTCCCTTGGGCCCATGAGGACTCACTTGACGCAGTAAAGAAAGTGGTCCCTCCAGTCCACCTGGGCGGTCTGGCCCATCAGTGTCTGGTTGGCCGTGAGCAGCAGGGTCGTGCTGTTGCTCTGGAAGTACTGCAGAAGGCTGTTGATGCAGCAGTCGGAGAGGCTGGTGTTGTGCGGGTTGAGGGGGGCGTAGCAGATGTCCTGCAGGGAGATGTTGCGCTGCTCCTCGGGTGACCACACCTGCAAGTGCCGCAGTCTCTCCTGCAGCTCCAGCAGCTCCAGCAGCAGGTCCAGGGCCAGGATGCCGCTGAAGTTCTTGGTCCCCAGAAGCAGTGAATCGTACCTGTAGCTGGACCGGTTGGGAGCCGTCAGAAAAACCTGGTTGGTTCGATAGAAGGGGCCGAAATGCTCATCATGGAAAGCCTTCTCCTTCCGGGCTTGGCTTTTGGGAGCTGACCACAGCTCTACGGGGTCTGTGGTAAGTTCTATGTACATCATGCCCGTTGCCAAGGACACCACCCCCACGATGGACACTGCCAGGATCGTCAGTGGCCACGAGGCCACCCTCGTGCCCCATCTCTGGAAGAACTGGCCAAGGACGGTGTGGGGGGAGAGTCTGCGCTTGCGCGAGGTGCTGGGGGCTGCCCGGAGGTCCGTCTTCTTGTCCTTCTCTCTGCTGGAAACCACACGAAGGCGCATGAGAATGGCAGTGAGTAACACAAAGACAGAGCAGAAAATGATGATGAGGACCAGCCAGCCTGGCAACCGCCCCATGTAGAAGAAGGGGAACCGGGCAGGGGGCTGGGTGATGACGGGGCAGGATGCAGCACAGTCCTGGCAAGAGCAGGCCGCCTGGCCGTCACCCTGGGACTCGTTGCAGCGTGCGACCGCCACATTTAGTGGCTGAATGCCGTTCCCCGGGGTCTGGCCAGACTCCCAGAGGTGGAAGGTGATGTCCAGTGGAGCCAGGCCATTCGCCGTGTCTCCCTGGAAGTTGAGCCAGCGCTGGGCGTTGCAAAGGTCAGAGCCGTATACACCACACATGCTGCCCACAGCCAGCGAGGCGGCCGCAGGGATGCGCACCCGGCTGCAGGAGTCATAGGTCTGCTCTGCAAAGCTGCGCTGGTAGAAGGCCTCATAGGCCACTACGGCGGGGGGCTCGCTGGCCTCCTGCTGGACCACACGGGTGACATTGATGAAGAGGCTCTGGTTGGGGCTGCAGGTGTTGTGACAGTGCAGGTTCACGAAGTTGTCAGAGCAGGCCGGGCAGCGGGTCAGGAGGGCCTTGGTGAGAGACATGCTTGATTCCAGTGACACCAGCTGCTTGGCAGAGCAGCAGGCGTAGGTGGTGTTGGGGCCATTGTAGAGGCGCGGGCAGATGCGCTGAAGGAGGGTCAGGTGGTCGCCAGTGACAAGGCGGGCTGGTGTGTTGGACAGGCAGGATACGTTGGACAGTGATATGAGGCCTCCAGAGAGCTCTGGGTTCTTCCCGCACTCTTCGTAGAAGGTGCACCTGCCGGCCTGGTGGATGGGTGTGTACAGCTCACCGTGGGCCTGTGGAGCAGAGCAGCATCGTGTGTGGGCCTTGAGGCCAGTTGGCAGGGCCAGGCACTGCCCAATAGTGGGCTTCCAGGGAGGGAGTGGGGAAGGAAGGACGCAAAGCAGGGTTGGGGGGCGCCTCCTGCAGGCATGCTAGGGCTAGGGTTCTGATGGAGATTCAGCCAGGCCTTTCTTCCTGAACGTGACGGGGTCACTCGGAGGAGGTAACCCCGCAGACTGCGATTTAGGGAGGTTGTGCTGCTGAAGTGAGGGGCTGATGGGCAGATGGAGGTGACTCCAAGGTGCTGCCCTGAGTCCCCAAGCTGCCCACCACGCCAGTGGCCAGGCCTCTTGTGGAAGATCTGCACAGAAGCCCCGTCCCATAGCCTGCTTGGTGTCCAACGGCATCACCCACCTCCCAGACTTGAGAGCAAGCGAGCAAGGACTTTAAGCGAAAGCCAGGACCTCCTCCCAACCCCAGGGTACTCCAGGTGATGCTCACCCGGGATCCCACCCCCACACTCCTTGACTCCATCCCCCCTTAATTATGAGCCAGGACCCCACCGCAGGCCCATGGACCTGGTCCAGCTGCCTCTCCAGACCCTGTGTCCTTTCAACCCATGACCTAGAGACCCTCCATGGGTACCCCTCCATGGGGACCTCCCTCAATGGCCTGACACCCTGCTGATCAGGCCCCATGGGAGAGAATAGGAAGCGGCCGCAGGCACTGAACTCACAGAGCAGAGGAGCAGGGTGCAGAGCAGCCAGCCCCGCAGGCTGGCCGCCATCCCAGGTAGGGGACAGTGGGGAAGAGACGCAGGCCTTAGGAGCAGCCTTAGGCAGGCTGAGGGCTGGCTTCTGGGAATACACATTAAGGCAGCCTCCTCCCCCAGCACCAACCTGGCCAGATAGTTGGGACCAATAGGGCTGCGTCCTGCTGGTTAATTATCTACCTACTCTCACCCACCAACTGGCCCAGCCCATGGGCCCCCCCTTAGATGAGCACCTTGCATAGGCGCTGGGGCCCTGTCACTCCCCAATGGGCTGAAGCCTAAGGAGGGCTGAGCCAGCTAAAATAGAGACCTGTGGTTGACCCCTACCTCCCCACCCCCGTCCCCTGCCAGAGCTGCCACAGCCAGAGGCAGAGGTGAGACCAGGCACCGGCCGGGCTCTGGTTCCAGGGGGCTTAGCAAGGTCCCAGAAGGTCTACCTTCTCACTGGCGTAGCCTCAGACCCCCACTCTGGCTCACCCCCGCTGGACCAGGAGTGGCTGTGACACAGATACACCCTGGCCCTGTCATCCTTGGCAACTGTTGTTAATTAATATCAACAACCAGATAAAGAAGGGACAGTTAGGGTGGAGTGTGGCAGTGATGAAAGTCCCCTCCAAGCAGTGAGGGAAGGGATTGGCCCCTCTGGGCCGACAGAGTGGAGACCTCAGACTCTCCTCACCTCCCCTTCCTCCCCTGCTCCTCCCATCTCCCTGGCCCCTGGCCCAGGCTGTGCCCTGGCGCTAGGAGCTCTGGGTGCTGACCCCTCCCCAGCTGGGCACAGGTATGTGGTATACTCCTGCTCCCTCCTGATAGGAATCTTGAAGGCCTCCCCTGGGCTCCCGCTATCACTAGGATGGATAGGACCTTGGCCCTATTGCCAAGGCTGAGCCTCTGATAATGCTGCAAGGCTGCTGGTGTGGCCACCTGCCTGAGACAGCACAGGGAGGGGCTCGCTCCCTGCCACCCAGCCTGGCTTTCTCCTGTGTTCCATGGACCCAGCTGGACTTGGAAGGGAGGGGACAACAGGCTGAGGGGAAGGGCCGGGGCCTGCCCCTGTGCCAAGATGGCCCCATCCAGTACTCCTGACTCTCGTCTTGCTGCATGACTGGCACTGTGAAACTGGTCTCTTTCCATCTCTGTCTGGGAGTTCTCATCTGGTTCCCAGAAGCAGAAGTGGACCCAAAGCCGGGCGTGGTGGTGTACCCCTGTAATCCCAGTACTTGGGAAGCTGAGACAGGAGGATTGTAGGTTCGAGGCCAGCCTCAGCAAATAGTGAGATTCTCAGCAACCTAGTGAGACCCTATTTCAAAACAAAAAGTAAAAAGGGCTGAAGGTGTAACTTAGAGGTAGAGTGCCCCTGTGTTCAATCCCCAGTGCCACAAAACAAACAAACAAACAAACAAACAAACAAACAAGATGCAGACTTTCACCCACCTGCTGCCTGTGCGCCTCCAGGCCTCCCCAGGTACGTTATCAAGTCATGGCCACATGACTCATGCGTCTCATTTTTCCTTGACTTTTTTTTTTTTTTTGTGGTACTGGGGATTGAACCCAGGGGTGCTCTACTTCCAAGCTATACCCCCAGTCCTTTTCATTTATTTACTTTTTGTTTATTTGTTTGTTTTTAATTTATTTATTTTTGTGTCACTGGGGATTGCACCCAGAGGCATTCTACCTCTGAGCTACACCCCAAGCCCTATTTTATTCTTATTTTGAAATAGGGTCTCGCTAGGTGATGAGAGTCTCACTACTTGCTGAGGCTGTCCTTGAACCTGTAATCTCGTCTCAGCCTCCCAAGTACTGAGATTATAAGCGCACGCCACCACGTCCAACCACCCTTGACTTTTAACATAAACACTCTCGGTGGCCTCAGTCTCCGATCGGCACATTTATCTGAATTATGATCCCAGAGAATGATGGGTCTTCTCCTCTCCTAGTGCTGAAAGTTGGACTGCTTCCCAATATTTCATTCTTATCATTGAGATTCTGATTCACTTCTTTGTGCGTAATGATGTTTCTTCTTTCCTGGATTTATTTCCTTAAAACAAGTTTTCAAGGATGAGATTTATGAGTCAGAAAACATGTTTACGATTCCTAAGTGCAAAGCTCATCATTTCTCCCCTCAGGTTAATCTAGGATTATCAGGTGATTATCAGATTGTTAGTTATTGATGTCTAATTAAGGGTGGATACCACACAGTGACTGAATGAGACACGCAGTGACTTCCCAAGGGCCACAGCTTTTTTTTTTTTTTTTTTTTTTTTTTTTGTGTGTGTGTGTGTGTGTGTGTAGTCCAGGGGCTTGAACCCAGGGGCATTCTACCTCTGAGCTACACCTCCAGCCCTATTTTATTTTTATTTTGAAACAGGGTCTCACTAGGTTGATGAGAGTGTCACCTCTTGCTGAGAGTGTCCTCCAACCTGTGATCCTCCTGTCTCAGCCTCCCAAGTACTGGGATTATAGGTATGTGCCACCATGCCCGGCTGGGCCATGGCTCTTTCCACTGACGCCAGCAACCAACAACAGTGACACATCACACTCTCACCTATTGTGTTTGTCAGATTTTAATCCTTTCTTTTTTTCCTTCCTTCCTTCCTTCCTTCCTTCCTTCCTTCCTTCCTTCCTTCCTTCCT
>PVJS01026202.1:0-27193 GCA_004027185.1 Glis glis | reverse complement strand
AGGGAGAGAGAGAGAGAGAGAGAGAGAGAGAGAGAGAGAGCTGAGGCTGGACGCGAACCCGGATCCTCTGGTCTCTGCCTCCCAAAGTACTGGGATTACAAGCGTGCGCCACCATGCCCGGCTGTGATTAACATTTTAAAAAATTGAAATAAAATAATAAAAAATCAGGCTCCCGGTTCCATTAGGCACGTTCAAGTGGCCAACGGTTGCACGGGACGGATGTCGACCATCTCGGACAGGTCAGCACCAGAACCTCCCATCCCTGCAGAAAGTTCTAGTGGATGGCATTGCCCTGTCATGTCGTGCTCCCAAATCTCTGCTGCTAGACTGCTCATCCTGTGACTCCTTCCTTCTTGTTGCCTCCCCAGGTCTTGGTGTAAACAGGGCGTGCGCACGTGTCCTGTTCAGGAGCCGGGGATACCCTGAGCCTGTCCATCGCAGCTCTGCCCAGGCGTGGCACCCATCCTCCTGGGCCCGAGTTGATTTATCTTGATGTTTGGTTGGATTCCTCACATTTTGGGTCTCCGTGGTAACCTTTTCACCCCGCTTTTCTGAGGTGGCTTGGCTGGCTGTTACAATTCATCACGAATGCGTCTCCCTCCCGGCTCGGCTCCCCTGACAGGAGGAACAGCCGGTCTTCGAGAGGTCAGGAGAGTTCCTCTCCCTTCGTCTTTCTCAGTTTCCAGTGTAGATTTGTCACTCTGAGAAAGCATGAACTCTGGATTTGATGTACTTTAATTGATTTCACCCTCCGCAAGGCAGACTGTCCATCAGCTCTGTGCTTGGGGGTCCCTGAACTTTCCTGAAGGCGAAGGTTTTCATCTGTCCCTGAAGACAAGCTGTCGCCAGGCGCGGTGCTCCCATCACCAGCTCTCAGGACCCATCTTGTTTTCATTCCCATAGCCCTCCCAGGGGAAGACAGGAGACGTGCAGCAGATTGAGGGAGAAATAGTAGATGAAGGAAAATTAAGACGGGAAAAAGAAAAGGAGGGTGGATGGGAAATCCTCATCCTCTTTGGATGAATTATTAGGACTTCTTTGTCCAAATTACTAACGGGGTAAAATCATGGAAAACAATGGGTGAGTGGAAGGATGGAAGGATGAAAGGATAATCAGATGGATGGATGGAGGGATGGACGGGCGGACAGACAGGCAAATGGGTGGATAGATGAATAGATGGATAGATAAATAGATGGAAGGAAAGATGAGTAGATGAATAGATGAGTGGATGGATAGATGAATGGATGGATAGATGGACAGATGAATGGATGGATAGATGGATAGATGGATGGACAGATAGATGGATGGACAGATGGACAGACAGATGGATGGTTGGATGTCTGGATGGATGTTTTGATGGCAAGAGTAGAGACAAACACACAGATGAATTATGAGTAAATAAAAGAATGCCAGGCACAATTGCTAATCATTTGATTCATCAATAGAACTTTAAAATTTTTATGTATTACTTTACATATGCCAGAAACTATGATAAGCACTTGAAGGATGAGAAAACACACATAAGCCGGGCGTGGTGGCGCACGCTTGTAATCCCAGTACTTTGGGAGGCGGAGACCGGAGGATCCGGGTTCGCGGCCAGCCTCAGCTCGCTCTCTCTCTCTCTCTCTCTCTCTCTCTTTCCCTGTCTCTCTCCCTACTTAGTGAGGCCCCCCACAACTTCGTGAGACCCAGTTTCAAAATAAAGTATAAAAAATAGGGCCGGGGGTGTAGCGCGGAGGTAGAACGCCCCTGGGTTCAATCCCCGGTACCGCAAAAAAAAGAAAAAGAAAAAGAAAACACACATAAGTCCTTAAGCTCACACCCAAAATTAAAGAAGAAGACCACATAGAAATAAGAAATGCAGGATAATTTCTATTAATGGCAATCAATATGGCAAGAAGAAGGAGGGAGGAGGGAGTTCCAGAGACCCCAATAAATAATTTAAGCGAATGAATTAATGAATGTTAAAGTATTTCCTGGGAAGCTGGGTGTGGTGACACTCACCTGTCATCCCAGTGCTTGGGAGACTGAGACAAGAGTATCGCAGGTTCAAGGCCAGCCTCAGCAACTAGCAAGACCCTCAGCAATTTAGTGAGAGCCTGTTAAAAAATAAAATAAGGTTGGGTGTGTAGATCAGAGATAGAATGCCCCTAGGTTCAATCCCTAGTACCAAAAAAGAAAGAAAGAAAAGAGAGAAAGAAAGCTCTGGAACAGAACTCAGGGGTAAAATGTCCCTGGGTTCAATGCCCAGTATTAAAAAAAAAAAAGTATTTTCTGGGACCAGAGACCCAAGGTGTCTATTTAGGGCTGCTCCTAGGTCAAATTAAAAAGCCCAGTTTATGGGTGCCCCTGAGTTTTCTCTGTTTCTCCTTATCCATGTAAAAAGCATGGATTCATTTTGATTTATATCTTCCTTCATGAAGGAACAGTAAGGTGTAAGGTATTGATTAAATACATTACTTACTGTAATCCCAGCACTGGGGAGGCTGAGACAGGAGGATCACAGGTTCATGGCCAGCCTCAGCAAGTTAGCGAGGCTCTCAGCAACTTAGTGAGACCCTGTTTCCACATAAAAAATAAAATTGGGCTGGAGATGTAGCTCAGAGGTAGAATGCCCCTGGGTTTAATCCCCAGTACCACAAAAATACATACATACATACATACATACATTACTTATCCAAAGCATTTGCATATTTTAGAAAGGTTTCCTAGATTAAGAGTCTTCATAATGAGGAGTTGGGGGATCAATGAAAGAGCTATCAGAGAGACCAGTGCCATATTCTTATTTTAGCCTGCAGTTTGATTCCTAGGAAACTAAAATCTAGAAAACAGCTAGAAACATCAAGAAACAGCTAGAGACATGTAGAAAAGATGTTTAACAATTTGTTAGCTGGTATCTGTTGGTGGCATTGACAGACTCTGGCAATGTTGAGGACCCTCCATGAGTGACGTAAAATGGAGACTTCATCATAAATCTCCAGGTGGACCGACCTATTTACTCACCAACCAGGCTTGGTATGCGATTATTGGGTTTTTTTTTTTTGCATCTGAAAGAATGTCCGCCACCTCACCCCGAGGCTTAGAGAAGACATCTGTAAACCTGGGTGCTGTACAGAGCTCCAGATAAACTCTGGCACGCTGTGGATTTCTCGTATGAAGAGCTCCAGGGCACCCAGGAGGACAAGGGTCCCTAAGGCCACATCCCCGGGACCCACTTTCTCCAGCCACACCCCACCTGCCTAGGTGACCACCCAGTAAATCCATTACAATGGATTTATCCACTGATGAGGTTACAACCCTCATGACTCAATGACATCAACTGTGAACATTAATACCGGAGCTCTTCAGGGGACATTCTGTATCTAACACTAACAACCATACTGAAGGGAGATGTGACACTTGATTTAGTCCTGAGTGGGCCTTAGTTTCCTCTTCTATCAAATACTGCCTCATATAAGTATTGTATGAATTTCCTGAAATAATGAGAGAAAACACGGCTGAGTGGACTCTCGCAAGAGTCTACATGGGTTTTGAATTCTGACTGCGGCACTTGAGTTTGTGAGCTTAGGAAATTGATTGCCTCCTTCCATGTGCCTATTTCTTTCTTTCTTTTTTTTTTTGCAGTACTGGGGATTGAACCCAGGGGCGTTCTACCTCCGCGGTACGCCCCCGGCCCTATTTTTTTTATCCTTTATTTTGAAACTGGGTCTCATGAAGTTGCGGAGGGCCTCACTAAGTAGAGAGAGAGAGAGAGAGAGAGAGAGAGAGCTGAGGCTGGCCGCGAACCCGGATCCTCCGGTCTCCGCCTCCCAAAGTACTGGGATTACAAGCGTGCGCCACCACGCCCGGCTCCCATTTCTTCCACAATAAATGTAGATGTGAGAATATTATTGTATACTCCATTGAGTTCTTAGGGGAGAATGAATCGAGGTAGCCGTGCAGAGCATTTGCAAAAGCGGTACTGGGGATTGAACCCAGGGGCATTCTACCTCTGGGCTACACCTTCAGCCCTATTTTTTACTCTTTATTTTGAAACACGGTCTCACTAAGTTGCAGAGGGCCTCACTAAGTAGCTGAGGCTGGCCGCGAACTCGGGTCCTCCAGTCTCAGCCTCCCGAGTACTGGGATCACAAGCATGCGCCACCACGCCCGGCTTATTATGTCCCTTCTGCATCATGGACTATCATGTGACTAGGCACTTTGCTAAGGAGATGAGGATTTAGCAATAGCATCTATTCCTTCATATTCCTTCATTCATTCACTCAGTTTAGAAAATATATCTCTACTTCTCAACCTAGCTGTCCCAAACACCAGAGAGTCAAACATTTATATGATGGTACTCCTTTACAAACACTTACTAAAGATTGAATGCTGTCCCTGAATGTTGTCCCTCAAGGTTACTTAAAGATATTTAAGGACTATTCCAAGTTTACTTCCTTGAATTGAATTGAAATTTGCTAAGTGCTTTGGAATAGAACCATTGAGCTACCTTTGATACTGCTGGTATATTTGTTCTGTTTTTGTTTTATCTATTCTTGAAGTATTCTTATGGGCACATTTTTAGTGAGACCTTGAGAATCTTAAAACTCAGCCGGGCATGGTGGCACACACCTGTCATCCCAGTACTTGGGAGGCTGAGACAGGAGGATCACGGTTTCAAGGCCAGCCTCAACAACTTAGTGAGATTCTCAGCAACCTAGCAAGACCCTGTTTGAAAATAAAAATTAAAAATAGCTAGGGATGTAGTTCAGAGGTAGAATGTCCCTGGTTTCAATCTCCAGTACCATCAAGAAAAAATAAAAATAAAAAAGGAAAACTCAATAATACATTACACATAATTCAAATCTGCTCTATCTGGGCCAGACACACAATATACACACGACCTATCCATCCGCTGAACCCTTTAATGTATACGTGGATGAATGATTTGAAGTTATTTTAGTTTCTGTCCCTGTTCTTGTTTGCTATTAATTTTCTGAACTGGGAAGCAAGCGAGAAGCGGTGGCGAATAACTCAGCAAAAATTCCCAGTGGCCTTTTCAAGAGTTTGTGGGGTGGGGTGGCGCTGGGTACTCATGTACCCCAAACCCTCCTTCATTGACTTCTTATTTCCGGAGCCTCTAATACAGGGATTAATCCATCCAACTTATTTGCTTTGGCCTCAGAAAGCAATTCCTCTTTCCACGGGGACAAAGGCTTGCATTTGCAGAATGAATGGCTCTGGCTAATTGATGTATCCAAGTGTCTGTGTGTCCTTTGACGACTCTAGCCGCCGGCCTTGCTAGAAAGGGGGCCTCTCTCAACTCGGGTCTTTTGTACTATTTCCATGAAATGGTCCTTCATTTGGGGAGAAAACCTCCGGCTGAACATTTCCATCTTCTTTCTTGTTTTAAAAACAGAAAGCCCTCCCAATCACTCTATTTGAATAGGACACTTGAACGCCATCCTGCGAGCTTCTCTCCACAGCCCGGGGAGACGCCTGCCCTGCAGAGTGCCCGCCCTTGCTGAGTCTGCCGGCGGCATAAAGTCACAGACCAGGACCTGGTGGCAATTTGTAAAGTGTCTTGATGTTGGGCTGCCCGGATACTTTTTTAAGCAGATTTATGCTGCATTTTAAAAATCCATTATGCTACATCATGGACTTATTGTCAGTCCAGATAATACAGATCAATTTCAGACTTCCAAAATCGGCATTTATAACCATGCCATGTAATCAAAATTATTTATGAAGGCACTACATCCAGACATTTATGAAGCTATAGATGGGAATTATTTATACCGTTGCAAGGTTTTTGATTATTTTGAATGCACGATTTAGACGACTTCGCATGGTTGCTTTTCTCTCTTTCTATCCCATAAAGCCCTGGTTGGTGACTTTGCTATTTCTCCATAGAAAATACTTTCAGACAACTCAAAATTAGTGTGATTTGACAGAGGATTTCAAATAGCACACCTGGTGGGGTATGTTCGTAAAAGGGAGTGTTTGTTCTTTAGGGGGAAAAATTGGCATTAAAAAGAATAAAGGAGCTGGGTGTGATGGTGCACACCTGTAATCCCAGTACTTCAGAGGCTGAGATAGGAGGATCGCAGGTTCGAGATCAGCCTCAGCCACTTAGCGAGACTCTCAGCAACTGAGTGAAAACTTGTTTCAATATAAAAAATAAAATAGAGCTGGGGGTGTAGTTCAGAGGTAGAATACCCCTGGGTTCAATTCCTAGTACGAAAAAAAGAAAAAAAAAGAAAGAGAAAAAAATTAAAATCAACCCGAATTGCACTTCTTAGATAGCCACTGCTATTTGTATCTATTTCATTCTGGTGTGTGTGTGTGTGTGTGTGTGTGTGTGTGTGTGTGTTGGTGCATGTGTGTGTTTTGAATGTTCACCAATTAAGACCATTTTACCTTTGCAGTTTTATATCCTGCATTTTCCCACCCAACTTTATATCATGTGCATTTTCTACTGTCAAATATTTTTTACAAAACATAAAATTTTCATTATAACTGCAAAATATTTCATCTTGTAAATGCATCATAATTAACTTTGTGTGTGTGTGTGTGGTACTAGGACTTGAATCCAAGGGCATGCTACCTCTGAGCTAGGCCCCCAGCCCTTTTTTATTTTTGCTTTAAAAACAGGGTGTGGCTAGGTTGCTCAGAGTCTCACTAAGTTGCCGAGGTTGGCCTTGAACCTTGGATCTTCCTGTCTCAGCCTCCTAAGTACTGGGATTACAGGCCTGCGCCACCACGCCCGGCTCATAATTAACTCCATCATGGGTTGTTGCCAGTTGTTTACTGGTGTGAATAAAGTTATGACACACATCTCTATGCTCTGAATCACTTCTCTGATTGGTTCCTTAAATTTGAGGTCTAGGAAAAGATTTTAAACCAAGTGTGGTAGCACACGCCCGTAATCCCAATACTTGGGAGGCTGAGACAGGAGGATCGCAGGTTTAAGACCAGCCTCAGCAACTTAGCAAGACCCTCAGCAACCTAGCAACACCCTATTTCAAAACTATAAATAAAAAGGGCTGGAAGTGTGGCTTGGAGGTAGAATACCCCTGGGCTCAATCCCCAGTACCAAAAAAAAAGAAAGGAAGAAAGAAAGAGAGAGACGAAGAGAGAGAGAGAGAGAGAGAGAGAGAAGAAAGAAAGAGAGGGAGAGAGGGAGGGAGGGAGGGAGGGAGGGAGGGAGGGAGGGAGGAAGGAAGGAAGAAAGGAAGGAAGGAAGGCAGGCAGGCAGGCAGGCAGGCAGGCAGGCAGGCTTTAAAACCTTGAAATATGTGTTTGGCCAATTCCTGCCCCACTTTTTGAATAAAAATTAACTCTGTAGTTGAAGTATCGGCCCAAACTCTAAATAGTTCCCTCGATCCATATCATCCAGTTTGGCAGCTAGTTGCCCATCGTTCTTCTGTTGGTTTTGATCCAGTGTGTCACTGATTTCAGCCAAAGGGATGTTAGCAGCTGCGACACAGCAAAGACTTGAAATGCGCTTGCGTGGCATGGCTGTCCCTCCTCCCCCTTCATCTCAGGGCAATGCAAGTCCGGGTTAGGTCGCTGTCCAACAAGGACAAGGGATACATTAAGCAGAGCTGCTCAGCTGGGCTGAGGGCTTAAAACTTGCAGCAAAAGCTATTGAGCTGAGCCCAGCCTAGATCTGCCCAGGCCCAGACATCCTGCAGCTACCTATGAGCAAGCGCATTCAGTATCGGCAGCGATGTCCCAAGGGACCTGCAGATGTGAGGGAGACAAATACTTATTGTTATACGCCACTGGGATTTGGTGACTGTTACATAGCAATAGCCAACCAATATCTTTAGTAACATAATGTAGAAATTGAGCGCTCCATTTAAGAAACAAGCAAACTGTATACAGTGTAGTGATTAAGAAAAGAGGTTTGAGTCGAACATGGTGGTGCACACCTGTAATCCCAGTACTTGGGAGGCAGAGACAGGAGGATTGAAGGTTCAGACAGCCTCCGCAACATACTGAGGCTCTCAGCAACCTAGTGAGACCCTGTTTCAAAACAAAAAATTTTAAAAAAGGACTAGGGATGAAGCATCGAAGTAGAATGCCCCTGGGTTCGATCCCCAGTACCAAAAAAAAAAGGAAAGAAAGGAGAAAGGAAGGAAGGAAGGAAGGAAGGAAGGAAGGAAGGAAGGAAGGAGTCTTGAAAAGCAGGCAGACCCAGGCTTGGGTGACCTTAGGTGACTTGCTGAATCTTTGTGGGTTTCAGTTTTATGGTCTGTTAAATGAGAGGAATATAAATACTAACCTAGAACTGTTATTAAGATTAAATTAGTTAAGGCCGGTAAAGTATTTGGTACAATGCCTATATCCAAAATAAGAGTCAAAGATGATGTTTATGGTTTTCCAGTAAAGAGTATAAATGTTTTGAGGTCAACAACATTATCGCTTACAGAATCTTAAGCTACAACAGCATGTGCTGCATAGCAGGTGCTCAATTAATATTGGCTAATCAGTTGTCATTGTTGTTGATAATAAAATGAATTGCAAAGAGAGATGAGTAACAGCTCACTATTATCTAGATCCAGGACTTCTTTCTCACTAAATTGTTTCTGCAATAATAATAATAATCTAGCCAGGTGCGACAGTGCACACCTCTAATCCCAGTACTTGGGAGGCTGAGACAGGAGGATCACAGGTTTGAGGCCAGCCTCAGCAATATAACAAGACTCTAAGCAACTTAGCAAGAACCTGTTTCAAAATAAAAAGTAAAATAGGGCTGGGGTGTAGCTCAGAGGTAGAATGCCCTGGGTCAATCCCCATGAACACACACACAGACACACACACACACACACACACACACACACACACACTACCTGCGTTTACCCACCAGTGACAATTTGGAACCCAAGAGGAATGGGATGCACTGTGCGTTGGGGAAATCCACCAGTCACACCCCATGCCATCCCTAACCTCTGCCTTCATTCTTAACACCCAACAAACACCTTCACTCCACCACCACCAGGCAGATAAACAGCAGGACAGGACTTTTTATTTCTCCCCTCTGCCTAATGCCATCCCTAGGTGAGCCTGAGCCACGGCACATCCACCCTGGCCGACATTCATTCCATCAGCAAACAATTCCCGAGACCCTCCCGCGAGCCGGGCATCCCACGAGGACCCAGAGCTGCAGGAGAGAACAAGGTGCGCTGAGTCCCTGCTGAGGACCGGCCGCCGATGGGGCAGGCGTCAGAGCGACCAGACACAACGGGATGGTGTGTGCACGGGTGGCTGGACCGCGCTGCGAGGGGCGGCAGCATCAACCAGCTTTCCCATCTTCTAGCCAACTCCTGGCCGCTTTTCTTTCTCCACTGCGCATGACGATGTCCTTGCTTTTTCAACAACCACCCTCTGTGCTGGCTAATCTTGGAATCTATGTTCTCTAAGCTGCTTTAAAATATGATGCGTGGCGATTAACCCAAAGGCTGCAGAAAGAGCTCTGGTGCCAGGTGGAAGCAGATTTTGAAAAGGGAGGGGTGCTTTCCAAACCTGCACCTGGGAGCAGCCAATTAAATGTCTCAATGGGCCCTGCAGGGACGAATGGAAGGCGGGGGGCCCGCTTTGATTCTTGTTCAACTCCCATTGGCCGCAGGTCCAGCAGTTGTGTCTCACTGACCAAATGGTACCTCTCACCCCATCGTGAGGACTTGCACCTGCCCCTCAAGGAACCGGAGCTGCCAGCTCCCCTCGCCCGCGCTAAGTGCGCCTGCATCTGCTTTAATGCGTAAAGCCTCAGACTCTGTCGGCTTGGATTCCCTGCCATTTGGGGGGCAGAGGGGTGTGTGCCCCAAGCAACCCACCGGCCCCACGATCACAGCTGCAGCTCTCTGCAGACGCTCTGCTGCGGAAATGCAAGGAATTTCACCAAAGGGTCACCCTAACCTCACACTGTCTGTGAACCCTGTCCCCTCCTGTGCTCTCCTCCTCTTTCACAGGAGATCTGATTTCTCCCTGACTCAAACTTTGTCAGGGCACAAGGACAACTGGCTGACGTCTTAGACTCCTAGAATCTCAGATGTATAAAGTGAGCAAGAAATGGATTACACACACACACACACACACACACACACAACCTGTGCCCATGGCAGACATCAATAATCAACCACAGAACTCTCATCTTCTGCCTGGATGCAGCCTTCAAATGTGTTAAGTGCTCAAGATAACCATCGTTAATCCATCTCAGTGGACCACCTTCACTCGCTTGCCATTTTGATCTAGACTAGACCTTTTGCATAAAATAAAACAAAACCCAGACAGGAGAAATGGCCTAGCCATGGTCAAACAGCATGATTGGGTCAGAGCTGAGACCAGAATTCAAATGTTCCTAATTCCCGGTCCTGGGATTCTCCACACCAAGAATTCACCATGTCCCTTGAAGTCTCTGGAGATCCACTCCACCCGTCTAGATTAACCAGGTCTCAATCAATGACCGAGGAAATGGCCCAGTGGCCAACTTTCATTTTCCCCAGGGTGCAAGGTAGGTAGTGTCTGGTCCTTTATTGCCATAACTATGTTGCATAAAAAATTAAAAATAAATGAATAAATAAATAAATAAGCCATCCTTCCAGCCAGTGGCTAATGGAAATGGGCATTTCTTCTTACAGTCATGGGTCTGCAATTATCTGGGGTTCAACTGACATAGGCTTGGCTTAGCTGCATGATTCCATGTCTACTGCAAGTATGTTTGCTTTGGAGTCTCGGATGAAAAGAAAGTTGCTACCTGAGTCCTGCTTTGCTTGTGGTAGAGAGAGCTCCAGAGGGGCTGGGGGTGTCACTCAGTGGTAGAGCGTGTGCATGCATGAGGCCATGGGTTCAATCCCCTGCATTGCAAGAAAGAAAGAGAGAAGAAAGAGAGAGAAGGAAGGGAAAAATTAAGATTGTTCAAGAACCATGTCAAACATGCAAGCATGTTTCAGAATGCTATTTATATCATGCCCCATAATATCATGGTAACCAACACAAGTACATGACCAAGCCCAAATTCAATAACCTGGGGTGAATATTCTCAGCCCGCAGTAGGAGAAGGGAGCAGTGAGTATTTGCTGAGTGGTCTGGAAGTCAAAGAATGAGGGTTCTGGCTGTAGGGTGGTCTTTTCTCGGCTGTATGATTTGGGACAAGTCATTGTTCATGTGTGTGTGTGAGACACACACACACATACACACACACACGGGGGATTGGACCCAGGGGGATTTTACTTCTGATCTATGCCCCCAGCCCTATTTCATTTTTTAAATTTTGAAACAGGATCTTGCTAAGTTGCTGAGGCTGGCCTCGAACCTGCGCTCCTCCTGACTCAGCCTCTCGAGTACTGAAGTCATTGTTCCTATTGGATCATCAGTATCCTATGAACACAAGGAAGGTTGTAGTGAGCTACAGAGGATAGCTGTAATCGAAGCCACAGAAGCTGAAGATAGAGAAAGGGGTAAGGAATATTCCGGATCCTCTAGCTAAAACCTGAGGAAGAGAAGGGAGCCCACTGGCCTCAGAGAGCGGGGTCTAAGGATGTACTGCATGTTCTCTCTGTCCCTTAACTTCTCCACTCTGTCTCTGTCTGCAGGCTAGCTTCTTCTCTCTTCCTGTGCTTTGACTTTCTCCGCACCATGAGACAATGGTCTCAAGAGCGCTACACTCCTGCATCTGTAGCTCCAAAGTCCTGGGGTGATGTTTCTCAAAGTGGGTTCCATCTTGGTCAAACATTCTTATTACTATAATCCAAAACAACCGACCATACAATGTAGAGGACGGAAGATTTATTTGCCTACTGTTTTTGCAGATTTCAGGGTTTAGTCTATGTCAGGCCTGGTCTGCAGAGCTCAGGAAGAAGAGAGAGGGAGACAGCAAAGCTCTGCTCTCACATCATGGAGGCCAGAAGCAAGAGAGAGCACAAGAGGAGGACGCACCATATATAATCCCCAAGACCACACCCCCAGGGACCCATCTTCTCCAGCCATACTCTACCCGCCTAGGATACCACCCAGTAAATCCATTACAATGGATTTATCCACTGATGAGATTATAACCCTCATGACTCAATTACATCAACTCTAAAAATTAATACATGAACTCTTTAAGGGATATTCTATATCTAACCATATATGTTTCAAAGACCATCCTGGGTATGGATTAAATATATATTTTTTCAGCTCTTTCCCAGCTTCCCCATATGGATCCAGGATTCCTTTTGTTTGGGCTAAGGGATCTGCGTTTTACCATGTTGACCAAGTGATAACAAACTTGCATCTGTGACCTACTCAAGGATGATGAGGAGGATGCAGACGGGTGAAGTGGTATCATGGGCAACCCCACCAGACTTGTAGCATTGAAACAAGGGAGACACGGAGACCCCCCAAGTTGGGGTCAGGGGAAGAGATGCATGAAATGTAGACCTGGCTATGGGGGGAAGTTATAAGTCCCCCAAAGTGTTATTCTATAACTGAGAAAGAAAGAAAGGAAAGGCTTTAGTCTAAATGAGAAAAGTTGGGGACATCAAGGCAGTAAATCTCACATAAATCTCCATGGTGGGTAAGAAAGACGCCTGAATAACTACCGGTCTTCCTTGGAGAAGGCAGGACAGTAGAGAGGGCGGTAAGTAGCCACCCCCTGAGCAGCCTTGTAGGACAGGAAAAGGGAGGACATTGGCGTAGAAGACCTGCGTGTTGAGCCCTGGTCTTACTCTACACTTTCTTTATGCGACCTTCAGGAGATACTCCACTTCTCTTTTGTGTTTTTCAATTTCTCTACCAGGAAAATGGTGGAGAGAAACTGCTGAATGTCCATCTCTAGAGGTCCCCAGGCGAGATCTGCTCGCACACTTGTTGTACTTGGCTTGCCCACGTTCAACTTTCACTTGAGCAAACGTTTGGAACCTGGGATCTTTCACGTAGAAATGTGGATGTCTGAATTGGCTCAAAAAAAAAAAAATTCCAAAAGAGGCAGCCACGTTGGGCCGATGGGGCGGCATTCCAATATGGCGCCCAGGGAGGCAGCTCGCTGCGTTGGAACTCCTTCTCGGAGACACGCACTGCTCTCTGCTGTTGGGTGTACTCTGCTCTGTCTCCAGATCATCTCCCAAACACTATGCTTTTTCTTTTTTTCTTTTGTTTTTGGCGGTACTGAGGATTGAACCCAGAGGCATTCTACCTCTGAATTACACCCCCGGCCCTATTTTTTATTCTTTATTTTGAAACCGGGTCTCACTAAGTTGCGGAGGGCCTCACTAAGTAGCTGAGGCTGGCTGTGAACCCAGATCTCCTGTCTCAGCCTCCCAAGTACTGGGATTACAAGCATGTGCCACCACACCCGGCACACTATGTTTTTTCTTACGCTCATTGGGATTCGTTTGTTGATATTCCCCTTTCATACTGTGGACATCTGAATGGAGGCTCCTTGATCCAACACTAGGATCATTAGATTCTGCCATTTTTCTTCAGTGCCTTAGTTTCTTACGTTTGGAACCTCATCCATCCATTTCTCTTGAGTTTAGGCCAGTGGGCCTTAAGGCGATGGGGACCCCAGCCCATTTGAAATTCTGATGACATCTCTAAATACACTAGCCAGGAAAAAAAAAGTCCATCTGAACACACATATCAATGTGTAGACACACACACACACACACACACACACACACACACACACACACGCACACATACACACAGTGTTGCAAAGGCCAATTCGCAGAAACAGTGCAGTTTACCATGTCATCTACAGTGGGTCCCAAGTCCCCCATGCAAATGAACCGGTCTAGACAACTCTGAGACCTCGTCAGAACTCCAGGAAAGTGGCTCCTCCTGTGAATTTCCTCCAGCCAGAGACCACTGTCTGGTCCCGGTTCCCTGCCCGTGCCCCTCTCGCTCTTTCAAAGAACAGAGAGAAACCATCCAGCGGCAGCCAAGTGACCCACACCGAGAAGAGCGCTGGGGCCAGCCAGGCCCTGACCCTCCTGGGTAGGTAACAAATTGGACTCCGTGTTAGCGCCAGGCCCTGGAGGGAGGGAAGGAAGGGGGATGGAGCCGGGGTGACGGGGTCGCAGCCTTTGCTCCAGGCGTCCACCCAGCAGCTCCTTCCACCCTCGCCAGGAAGCGGCCGGTGCTGCGGGGCAGGCAGGGGGAGCAGCTGCAGGTCAACAGGGGCCAGAGCGTGCACACACAAGCGGGGGTTTGTGTGCTGCGTGTGTGCGTGCACACCCGGCCCAGGGCGAGGGAGCCGCTGAATGGAATTCCTTTCAGCGACTCCCAAGGACCCTCCAATTCAACCCCCAGTTCTTAAATGAATAAGGTATAATTGCTCTTTTCCTTTTTCTTTTCCTGCACAACCAGAAGGCAGTGGAGTTGGAATTTTAGGCAGTTTATGGAGCTGGACTCCCCAAGTTCAGATCACACACGAGCTGCTGAATAGCTCTGTGGCTTCGGAAGACAATGGATGACTCTAGCTGCTTTGGTTTCTCATGTCGAAAGAAAAGAAAATGGTAACAATGACTTCCTCATATAGTCATGAAAACCAAATGTTTATGCAAAAAAAAATGTTTAGAAAAATAAGCCAAGGGCAATGGCGCATGCTTGTAATCCCAGTACTTGGGAGGCTGAGTCAGGAGGATCACAAGTTGGAGGTCAGCCTGCGCAACTTAGCGAGACCCTCAGCAACTTAGCGAGACGCTGTTTCAAAATAAAAAAAATAAGTAAAATAATGTTGGGGGTGCAGCTCAGAGATAAAGCACCTCTGGGTTCAAATCCCAGTACCAAAAAAAATGTTTAGAAAAATAAGTATAAGCTCTAATTATTCATTCAACACACACACACACACACACACACACACACACACACAGACTGATTTTCATAAACATCTACTATGTGCACAGCAATGCTCATTTTATATGAATCACATCATTTAATCTTTCCCCCAAACCCTGGAAAGACAAACACATTTAATCCCCATTTAACAGATGGGGAAATTGAGGTCCAAGAAACTCGGGTGCCTAGCCCAGGGTTTCCCAGCTAAGGAATGACGGGAGCAGCCAGGTCCACCCTGTCCCAGGTGCCCGGCTCCGAACCAGTCCACCGCGGTCTCCCATCTGCCCTTGTATTCCAAGCCCCAGCTCCACCATGACGCACAGATGAGCCAGCGCTGGGGGCCATTCTCCCTCTATCTGCTCCTTCCTTCTCAGCCTGTGTCCAGGGACAGTCGTGTAGGTCCACGTCTCTCTTCTCCTTCGTGCTATGACACTACCCACGGGTCTCCTGTTCACCTCTCCCTGCCTGCCGTCCATGTCTCCTAGTTTCCCTCCAAAACAAGGCTCCAAACATCACCCTGGTGCTGGAGGAAACTCGTTCTTTCTGGTTTAATTCGCCCCGTCTGGCCCTAATTGCTCGGCCCTGCTAGGAGAGACCTCCCAAGGCGACGGCGGGGAGGATGGCCGGGTGGGACAGGTGGAGGGGGACGTCAGGGTTGGATGCCCAGTGGGACTGGATTAGCCCCAAACCAGCGGGGCAGTGGAAGTCGGGCTGTGGGAGCTGGTGGCTCCAGACCCGCCCGGGCCGGGACATTTACGACTAACCCTGGGCGGGAGCCTGTGTCTGGGACCGCCCTGGCCTCCCCGGCCCCTACCTTGAGTGTTTGCTCCTGCAGCTCATTACGCAGTGACATTTAACACATCATCAAGACCCTTTATAGACTCAGCCCACACAGCCGCTGGCCTCTGGAGTCCCCAGGTAGCGGGGACGGTGACCTCCCAGTAACTGGGGCTGGGACCCGCTGGACACACAGGGGGATCAAAAGCCCTCGCAGGAAAACCAGACCGAGCACTGGATTAGGGGCACCAGGACCCCTGACCTTTCACCCCCAGGGATGATAAAGACCGAGGTTCTTAGAGAACAGGGGGGTCCGGGTGGAGTGTCACAGAGAAAGCGCAGCCTTGGACGGCATGGGGACAGGGCTTGGGGCCTGGACTTGCTACTCCTCAGCCACTGCTGGCCACAGGGAGGGTTTTAACACCCCCGGCCTTCTGTTTCCATGGGGGAAGCCAATAATACCTACCCCAGGGGGTGGCGGCTGCTGCTGCGAGAAATACCGGGGTACGACGTACAAAATGGATAAGAGCAGGTGATAAACAGGGGTTCTTTGAATTATCCGCCCCTATTTCCCCTTCTCTGAGCAATCAAGTCCCATAGGATGGGACTGGCAACTGTTCAATTTCCCCTCACCCATGTTGTCCTTCAGGGTGGACAAAAATCATACTACGAAAAGCAACGATAAATAAATAAAGTAAGCCGGGCGTGGTGGCGCACGCTTGTCATCTCAGTACTTGAGAGGCTGAGACAGGAGGATTGCAGGTTCGCGGCCAGCCTCAGCTACTTAGTGAGGCCCTCTGCAACTTAGTGAGACCCTGTTTCAACATAAAGAATACAAAATAGGGCTGGGGATATAGCTTGGAGGTAGAATGCCTCTGAGTTCAATCCCCGGTACCGCAATAAATAAATAAATAAATAAATAAATAAATAAATAAAGTAAGCTGGGCGTGGTGGTGCACGCTTGTAATCCCAGTACTTTGGGAGGCGGAGACCGGAGGATCCGGGTTTGCGGCCAGCCTCAGCTCTCTCTCTCTCTCCCTCTCTCTCTCTCTCTCTCTCTTCCTGTCTCTCTC
Source organism: Glis glis (assembly GCA_004027185.1). Classification (NCBI taxonomy): domain Eukaryota; kingdom Metazoa; phylum Chordata; class Mammalia; order Rodentia; family Gliridae; genus Glis; species Glis glis. The sequence goes on along the minus strand of PVJS01026202.1, from coordinate 10,535 downwards.
TCTCTCTACTTAGTGAGGCCCTCCGCAACTTCGTGAGACCTGGTTTCAAAATAAAGTATAAAAAATAGGGCCGGGGGCGTAGCGCGGAGGTACAACACCCCTGGGTTCAATCCCTGGTACCGCAAATAAATAAATAAATAAATAAAGTAGCTCCAAGTGAGCAAGTGTCCGCCGGGACCCAGGTGTGCTCTTTCTCTCTGTAGATAGATATGGATATGGTCATAGAATGTCATGTCTTTACAGTTATGATTTCATTTCACAGGAGGGGAAACTGAGGCTGGGAAGGGATAAGTCATTCGCCTCCTGTCCTGTGGCGGGAAGGCTGGACTGGGAAGCCAGGTCTGTTGACTCAGCACTGGATAGGCCTTAGGAGGGCGGGAACACAGCAGAGGATCCCCCCAGCAGATCAGGATGGGGGTCCTAGTCTATTTCTCCTGTCCTGAGTTCTGAGACGTTCATTTGAAAATCCCCTGAAGCCGGGCGTGGTGGCGCACGCTTGTAATCCCAGTACTTTGGGAGGCGGAGACCCGAGGATCTGGGTTCGCAGCCAGCCTTAGCTCTCTCTCTCTCTCTCTCTCTCTCCCTGTCTGTCTCTCTCTACTTAGTGAGGCCCTCTGCAACTTCGTGAGACCCGGTTTCAAAATAAAGTATAAAAAAAAATAGGGCCGGGGGTGTAGCGCAGAGGTAGAACGCCCCTGGGTTCAATCCCCGGTACCGCAAAAAAAAAAAAAAAAAAGAAAAGAAAATCCCCTGAGAAGGGGGAGGGGCCGTGGACAGGGGAGAGGGGGCAGGAGAGGATCTTGGGGAGGGTGGATTCGAACAAGGCTTAGCTACGCATGTATGGAAATGCCACGGAGACACCCATCAATCTAGACAATTCATGTGAGCTGATAACTCTAGTCAATAATAACAAAGAAAGGGGAAGAGAAGCCCCCCGATTCCCAGCCATTCTTCTAGGGCCTCGACTGTTTCCTAAATCTCCTTGAAATGGTCCTAGACGCGGCGGGCCGCCTTCACGGCGGATGTGCAGTAACGAGGCAGGGTTAATACCTCGTTAGGCCACAGGGCCATTTTGCATTTCATGGGTATTCAGTAACACAAGCAACAACAGACCGGGGCACGCTAGGGTCTCCCTTCAGGGTGGAGGAGCTGCGCGCTCAGGGCCCTGGGTGTGGGCCGGGATATAAGCCTCTGCCTGCTTCTCCTGGTGCGTGAAGACGATGCCCCGGGACCTCGGATCCAGGGCTCCCTGCTGCCACTCACCTCCACGCCCTTCTCTGGAGTGTGAATTAGTTCGGTGTTTGGAGCTAACCAGTTCCCTTGGCCCATGTAAAAGCTGAGCGCATTTCATAGACGGGCTGTATTTGCTTGCTAGGGAGCCATGACAGAGGACCACAAACTGGGTGTCTTTAAGGCAGAAGTGTGTCGGCTCATGGTTCTGGAGTGCGGAAGCCATCCAGATGCGGGCAGGGCTGCTCCTTCTAAAGAGGGTAAGGGTCAGTGTGTTCCTATTTGCCCCTGGTTTCCGGTGGTCTGCTGCCATCTTTGGCCCGTACCTGTGCCCTCTTGACTTCTCTGTCTTCACGCGATGCCTTCCAGTGTGTCCGTCTCCAAACTTCTGCTTTCTATGAGGACGCCAACTTAGACATCGACTCAGCTCATACACATGAGCTTAGGGAGACAGGAATCCAAGAACTGGAGATAGAGCGGCAGGCACGGAGAGGCACGCACCCAACGATCCGTTCTCATCTCTCACCTTGCCAAAAGCATCCTGATTCGATTCAGAGGAGCAGCTGGCTTCCTCAACATATGTCATGAGCGTATATGTAAAATACTCTCTGTTCTCACGGGGAGAAAGACTTTAGAAGGGAAAAGAGAAAGGAAATCTGGGAGTTGTGGCTTGAATAGTGTTCTCCAAAATTCATGGCTGCCTACCCGGAATCTCAGCATTTAACTTTACTGGAAATAGAGTCTGGGGAACAGTTGCTTTCCTGGTAACATACTTGGCACAGCCCTTCTTTAATCTCTCGTTTTATTCCAACTTAGGCACATGTCTGGTGCCTCAGCATCCACTTTGCACCAGGAGGCAACAAAATAAGTCAACCCAGAAAGCAAAGAAAAATAAACAAAGCTTCCCGTGGGGGCATCACCAAGGAACTGAACCAACATAAGCAACCACCCACGCGCTAACTCCGCACTATGCAGGAAAACAGGTATTTAAGCCGCATATTAAGTTCTCTTTTACTTGCAGCTAAATACTTTCCTAATTGATATGGTAGAAAAAAAAATCAGACCTCGGAGAATCAAGAACAAAGGTCATTCAGAAGCCAAGGGAATTCTTATGTGGGTAAATCTTTACTCCCAAACTGGAATTTTGTAGCAAGTCAAAGTTGAACAACTTAAAGAAAAAGGCTGTGACCAAAGTACCTGACATCAACCACTTACAGGAGGAAAGATTGGTTTGGGGCTCATGGTTTCAGTCCATCGTCTTCTGGCTCCACACAGAAGCATCATGGCGGAAGGGTGCGGTGGCAAAGAGCTGCCCAGCTCAGGACAGGGTGGGAAGCAACCAGGGACAAGATATAGTTGCCAAGGACGCAGCCTTGTGACCTACTTCCTCCAACCAGGCCCCACCTGCATACAGTTGCCACCACCTCCCAGCAGTCCAAGCAGCTATCAGTGGATTAACCCAGCGACGAGGTCAGGGCCCTCATGATCCAGTCTCTCCCCAAGTCCCCACCTCTGAACGTCACTGCACTGGGAACCAAGCCTTCAAGACGTGCGCCTCTGGGGGACAGTCCAGTCTCAAACCACAGCTCGCAGTATGTTATCGGTACAACATTCTAATACAGATTCCTAGCTTGAAAGGGAGTTTGGGGATTAGAACTCCGAATCCTTCATGATTTCCTTTGTTCCCCTCTTGTTTGGTCTCGCAAGGATATCTCGGATGCCCAATGTGTGCCAGACTCTCTGCTAGGTGCTGGGGATACCAAAAAGATAAGAGTGTGTGTACCCTCAAGGAGCTCGCAGGCTGACAAGAAAATCAAGATTGGGAAGGATAGAGCCAGGCGTGGTGGCGCACGCTTGTAATCCCAGTACTTTGGGAGGTGGAGACCGGAGGATCCGGGTTCGCGGCCAGCCTCAGCTCTCTCTTTCTCTGTCTCTCTCTCTCTCTCTCTCTTTCTCTACTTAGTGAGGCCCTCCACAACTTCGTGAGACCCAGTTTCAAAATAAAGGATAAAAAATAGGGCCGGGGGTGTAGCGCGGAGGTAGAACGCCCCTGGGTTCAATCCCCGGTACCGCAAAAAAAAAAAAAAAACAGATTGGGAAGGATGGGGCGAGCCCTGCGATTTACCATGAAAGGCGATATAACCGAGGACCGTTGACCAGAGACAATGCATTTAGTGGTGTGAACACTTGCTAGTTGCTGACTTAATGAGGACTGTGCATAGGAAAAAAATCATAAAAACATAATTTATGTTGCAGAGAGGAAGTGAGGAGTATGTTGGTCTTCCTATTTCTAGTAAGAGTCCCTTTGTTTGAGCCATGTGATTCTGGTCAAATTAAGTTCACCTGGAAGTCAACAAATAACAGGTGGTTTGAGACTGGCCAATTAAAACATCAGAATCTTCCAAGACTGAGGATTGGCTCCACAATGGTCATGTGACCCAAATCAGACCAATCAGAGGAGATGAGGTTGAATTCTGCCGTGTGTGTGTGTGTGTGTGTGTGTGTGTGTGTGTTCACTGGGGATTGAACCCAGGGGCATTGTACCTCTGAGCTACACCCCTAGCCCATTTTGTTTATTTATTTTTGAAACAGGTTCTCACTAAGTTGATGAGAATCTCGTTATCTTGCTAGGGCTGTCCTTGAACCTGCAATCCTCCTGTCTCAGCCTCCCAAATCCTGGGATTACAGATGTGTGCCACCATGCCTGGCTTGAATTCTGGCACTTTTTTTTTTTTGAGCTTTTGGCAAACAAGCTGTCTCCTCTGTGAATGGAGATGGGAGAATGTGGGGCTGGAGCTGCTGGAGGATCTTGTCAATAGGCGGAGACATCTTGTCTGAGAACAGAGAAAGCCAAAGGTAAAGGAAATTGGTGAATGGATAATCCTGTGTGAGATCTGGAATCTAGCTGAACTAGCCCTTGGGATTTTTAAGTTATATGAATCCGTGGGTAAGTCTATAGATCGATATATACATGTAGGTATATATGTACAAATATATTAACACGATTTTAATGGGATTTCCTGTCCCTTTGGTATCCAAGCAGTTCTGATGGATAGAGTAGCTTCAACTAACAGATCACATTTGAATGGGCATATGGCAGGCAATTGGAAGGGTGTGTATTCAGAAGACAAAGCTAAGCAAGGAGTAAAGGAGTTACCTAGTGTCTCGGTCAACATTCCCAATGCTGTGATTCAATAAGTCTGATCACACACAGCTTCAAGGAAGGAAGATTTATTTGCTCACACTTCTGGAGATTTCAGAGGTTCAGTCCATGGCAGGCCAGGTCTGCAGAGCTCAGGGCATGGCGGCAGGAAGCAGAGCAAGGGAGAGAGCAAGGCTCTGCTCTCACATCAGGAAGGTCAGAAGCAAGAGAGAGAGAGAGAGCGCGCATGAGCGCGAGAGAGCAGGGGGAAGAGGAACCACATAATCCCCAAGGCCACGCCCCCAGGGACCTCTCCTTAGCAACCAAGCCCCGCCTCCAATATGGCTACCTTGTTTCCATGAGGGTTAAGGGGACATTCTAAATCCAAACCATTTCACCAAGGAAAAGCATAGATAGGAAGAAGACCTGAATGAGTCAAAGAATAACACTTGAAATGATGCTTACGCTGACACGCAATGGATGTGAGGAGGAATCCCTGCAGGAAGCAGCATGGTGGTCACCTACAACCAAGTGGTTGGCTGAAGGCACCGTCGCAGAATCCTCGTGCAGGTGAAGACGCGGGAAGCACAAGCAGATTAAATTAATTGTCAAATGTCTTACAATGAACTCACCAAGCATGTCCCATCAAAATGAATTCCAGGACTTCCGCTGGAGTTGAAGGTTCCTTGGTGCTGGTATTGCTGAATCCGTCAAAAGCTTGGAGCTAACGGAAGTTCACGCACCATCGCCAGGGTGGTCCTGCCTAGGGAGAGGGCCAGTGTGAAGAAAAAGAACCAGTAGTGAAGTGTTCTAGACCGAGTCCTGATGACACACCTTTAGCACCTAGATCCAACTGTGCCTGAAGTTAGTCCAAACTTAAACTCTTCCATCACTTAAGCCAATTAATATCTTCCTTCCCTTGGAAGATGCCATGGTTGATCCGCCCATCTCTCCTTAGCAGTCACATTTAAATGCCAAATGTTCTTTCTGGAAGACATCTGTGACTTTTTGCCCCAGAGTCCTGCCCCTGACCACAGAAGTATTCTTGGCCTCACGCAGGAAAATCCAGGTGTGCTAAGGAGCACACCCTTAACCAATGACTGCAAGGATTGAAGAGACAGCTTCCCCAGCTCCCTGTCCTTCAACTGAGATGACTCTAAAAGATGTCTACGCTGTCACCCAGAGCTCCCCGGGGGGTCAGGCTCCAGTCACCCGCACCGTTAACTGGCTTGGTCAAGAATGCTCACTGTCGGATTTCTACTATACCCAGCCTTGTTTTTCTATTCTCTTACCACGGCTTCCTCGTCTTGGCTGCCACTTTAGGGGGGACTCCAAGCTAAGACCCACACAACGTGGTTTCTTGTTCAGTCTTAAGTCTGTGCGACAGAGTCATGATTAGTGTCCTGGGCCAGGAAAGAGATGGCCCAAGCCCTTCAAGTCGCTAGAACCCTGCACATCCCCCATCTTCACAGAGAAACTTCTCTACCCAAGGGAGAAGTTGAGGCAGGCGCCTGATTCACCAGGCTTGGGGCGCACTAATGATCAGAGCGGGGGGCATTAACAGAGCGAAGGAGGCGCCTGCAGCCCTCCCATGCGGGATCCATCCTACCCCACCGTGCAGGCAGAAGCCCTGGATCTTGTGAAAGGTCCCATTTTCTTTTCTTATAAATGTTGTGGGCTCTCTGCTCCATATATTGCTGTTAATAAATTATACCCCACCCCTCTTTTAAGGCCCTTTTGTTATAACTCGGACTCTCGGTCCCATTAACTCTCCATTACCCGCACACTTCATTAGGACATTTTTTTTTTTTTTTTGCAAGCTGTGAGCACGCATGCTCTGACACCCCCAGCCAGACAGGAGGCAGAGATCAAAATGGACCATTAAGTTTCTGTGGCCAATGCACATTTTTTTTTCTTTTTTGTCTTCCCAGAGTCTATTTTCTGCTGCTTTTAAAATAATGGACTCCAATGTTTTCCTTGTTTAGCACACTCCCCGGGACCGTGCCAAGGACAGAGCGGGCGGTGGAAAGGTTAGAGAGGCCTGAAGGGCGGCTTTCTTCTTCGTAGGCTCATTTCTCCCATCGAGAAAGGTTTCATTTTCCTGAAGGTGAGAAGCAGAAGTCGCGAGAGGCGACATGCAGTCCCAGGCATGGTGGCTAATGCTTTAGAGCCCCGGGCGTCTGTTGCGAATGGAGACTTCTCTGAGATCAAAGAAGGGGTGCAGATCTCAAAATCCTTCAAGCATCTTCCAGAGAGCCAGGTGCTCCATACTAGGGTTCTGAAATGTCACCTTCTGTTCCTTGTTTCTTGTGGCTTACTTGGGGAGCACGAGCCAGACCGCAGGAAACGAAGCAAATTGCAAAATACGGACAGAAAGGCAGGCTAGGCACGGGACACTTGCACGCACGTCATGCATAAAGGCCCGTGCGGTGGACGCACGTGCTCTCAGCTAGCGGACCGAGCTCTGTGCTTCTCACGCCTGGCTCCGTCTAATTTCCCATCAACCCCACGAAGTAAGAATGGATAGCACACAGTCGACCCTCTGTACCTGCAAGTTCCAGATCCACGGGTTTAACCGAGCAAAAATATCCTAACGTAAAGCCAGGCATAGTGGACCACGCCTGTAATCCCAGGACTTGGGAGGCTGAGACAGAAGAATCTCAGGTTTGAGGTCAGCCTCGGCAATTTAGGAAGACCCTCAGCAACATAGCAAGGCCCTGTTTTATTTTGTTTGTTTGGTAGTGGGGATTGAACCCAAATGCATCCACCTTCAATCTACACCCCCCCAGCCCTTTTGATTTTATTTATTTATTTTATTTTGAAACAGGGTCTCACTAAAGTGCTGAAGGTCTTACCAAGTTGCTGAGGCTGGCCTCAAACCTGCAATCCTCCTGTCTTAGCCTCCCAAATACTGGGATTACAGGCATGTGCCACCATGCAAAGGTAGCAAGATCCTATTTTGAAATGAAAAATAAAATAGAACTAGGGGTGTAGCCCTGCGTTCAATCATATATATGCATTGTATAGTTTAGGGAGTAATGGCAGGACAAAACGGTCTGTACATGTTCAGTACAATTTGCTTTTGAATATATATTTATAGGGGAATATATATGTATATAGTCCCCTAAATATTGCCCTATATATATTACCCTATAGATATATATTCATATATAGATATATTACCTTCTCTCTACATATATTCTCATATATATTATATATATATATATTCAAAAGCAAATTGTACTGAACATGTACACACTATTTTCCCTTGTCATGTTCCCTAAACCACAGAGTACAACAGTCATTTGTGGAGCATTGACATTGTGTTAGTGAACAGAAGCCATCTAGAGATGATTTCGCGTGTGCAGGTGGTACGAAAATCCTATGCCACTTTTACATCAGGGACCCGAGCGTCCGCCAATTTGGATATTCACAGGGATCTCAGAACCGGTCTCCCAGGGATACACAACAGACAACTGTACCTATCTTCCAGAAGAAGAAACCAAGAAATCCAGGGACATTCTATGTCTGAGTTATACCCCTCACCCTATTTTATTTTTCATTTCAAAACAGGGTCTCGCTAGCCGGGCACGGTGGTGCACGCCTAGAATCCCAGTACTTGGGAGGCTGACATAGGAGGATTGTAGGTTCGAGGCCAGCATCGGCAACTTAGCGAGACCCTCAGTAATTTAGTGAGAGACCCTGTTTCAAAATCAAAATCAATCAATCAATGGAAAGGGCTGGGCTGTAGTCAGAGGTAGAATGCCCCCTGGGTTCACAGAGAGGATGTGTCTCACCCGAGACAACACGCTGTTAAGCGTTGCTGCCGGGCTGGGGCCTTGAGCTCTATTCTCCAAAAGCTCACCCGCGAAGCGTGCACTTCAGAAGAAACGGAGACACACGTGGATGTGTGTGTGCACCTAGTACACTCATCCGCGTGCCGACGCCAAGGTCGTGCACCTGTGACCTCACTGCCGACACGTGTCATCGGGCACGCTCACCTCCAGCCCGGCTGCAGCCTAAATAGCATAAAAATATGTGCTCCTTTTTGGAAAAGGCTGACGGTTTACAAAGCACTTTCTCGTCCTTTACTCATCCGCCCTGAATCGCTGACGGGGCCGCGTCCTACATCATGGGCCAAGGCGGTCATTTGGCCCCTCGGGTGGAGGATTCGTCCAGGGATGGATGGCCTTGCTGAGCCACGCGCGGCCACGATCAATAGTCATATAATCCCCACACTGGGAGGATCTTGGAAATGCCTGTCTCAGTCCGCTTTGGACGCCGTCACAAAACAGCCGACGGTAGGTGGCTTCAACAGCAGAAATGGACGGCTCCTAGCTGTGGAGTCTGATTGTCAAGAACAGGTTCTGGCGTGGTCAGGTCCTGGGGATGGTCCTCTTTCTGGCTGACCGAAGGCTGCTGGCTGGATGTATCTTCATGTGGGAGAGACGTATGAGTTCGGGTACGTATATTCCCAGTAGCATGCACCACCATGCCTGACTGCATCTTGGAGTTTTTATTTTGTTTTGCAGTACTGGGGTTTGAACCCCAGGGGCATTCTACCTCTGAGCTACACCGCCATCCCTACTTTATTTTTATTTGGAAACAGGGTCTCGCTAGGTTGATGAGAGTCTCACTGCTTGCTAAGGCTGTCCTTGAACCTGTGATCCTCCTGTCTCAGCCTCCCACGTACTGGGATTAGAGGTCTGTGCCACCACACCCTGCTTGCATCTTGGGAGAGGGAGAGAGGGAGAGAGGGAGACAGAGAGAGACAGAGAGACAGAGAGAGGGAGGGAGAAAGGAAGGAGGGGGGAGGAGAGAGAGAGAAAGGAGAGGGGGAAGAGAGAGAGAGAGAGAGAGGAAGCAGAGAGAGAGAGAAAGGAGGGAACACACGCTCTTCTAATAAGGACACTTACACCGTCCCGAGATTTCCACCCCCTTGACCTAATCCAAGGTCCTAAATACCTCCAAGAGGACTCAGCTGCAAGTCCCTGCAAATCCCATCCCACTGGAGGGCCGGGCTGCCGCATTTGTTTTGTTTCCGCCAGGCTGGGGATCGAACCCAGGACCTTGCTCACACCAGACAAACACGCTACCACTGAGCCACAGCCCCAGCCCTCCGGATCCGCTTCAAGGGAACACAGACATGTAATCTGCAGCAAAGAGCAGGTCCAGGCCTCTGGCCTTCCAACTGGAGAAACTGCACCCAGGCAGGAAGATCACAAAGTCAACTCACCCACGTCGTCCCATCATCCCGGATGAAAAGCAACTATGAAAACTTACCTTGAGCAGTAATCATACCACCGATGGCCGCTTTGAGATGCTATTGGAATATTTAGTATGTTTGCAGACCTGGACACTTGGGGCTGGCCGGGGTAAGGGCAGAGCTGCTTAGGGAAGGCAGTGCCCATTCAGACACGGGAACCATGGCGTGCGACCGCAACCTTCGTGGCAGGACGATCGGAAACGGAAGATGAAACCGTATGACTTTGAACTAGTTTCTTTGTGTCTATGGTTCTCAGGCTCTCTATCAGCTAAATGAGAAGGTTGGATGTCTCCAAGTAACGTCCATGAAAACCTCATTTCCTAAGTAGAGAGACTTGTTGTCCCAAAGTACTCGAGCCTCAGAGATCTTTGGAACACGCTGCCTTGTTCAGAGGAAAAACGGTTTCCTGGCTGCAGGCCTTGTCAGTTCCTTTAATGCGCCAAACTCACTTTTTATTTTCTAAGATGATATTATGAAGTATTTTTCCAAATGTGTTTGACAAATGTATGGGTATGCTCTGGGTGCTATTTGGGGGGGAATTAGAAGAGCGCAGAATCCAAATAGAGAAAAAATATGGCCAAGATGAATGCTGCAGCCCCTCCTAGTTCTAATCTTTTGTAGTTTTATGATTTTGAGTGTTTTATCCTGTGACTTTCCCCCTTCTCTGAGAGTTCTACTCGTTTCTAGAACTGCTATGGCGACAAATCACAAACTGAGTGGCTTAAAACAACAGGGATATGTCACCTCACTGTGCTAGAAAAGGGCCACACTCCCCTGAGGCTGTAGGGCAGACGCTGTCCTGTGCCTTCCGCCACGCTCCCGGTGACACACCCTGCCTCCCACTCCTTGGCTGGCAGCTGCACCAAACTCATTTCTTTTTTTTTTTTTTTTTTTTTT
>PVJS01026201.1:9044-27285 GCA_004027185.1 Glis glis | reverse complement strand
CTCTCTCTCTCTCTCTTTCTCTCTCTCTCTCTCTCCCTCCCTCCCTCCCTCCCTCCCTCCCTGTCTCTCTCTCTCTGTACTTAGTGAGGCCCTCTGCAACTTCGTGAGACCCGGTTTCAAAATAAAGTATAAAAATAGGGCTGGGGGTGTAGCGCGGAGGTAGAACGCCCCTGGGTTCAATCCCCGGTACCGCAAAAAAAAAAAAAGCTTAAGTTCCAAAATGCCACGTAGATAGACCTAGAAAGCACATTTTATTTCATCATGTTACAGAAACAAATCTTAACACACACATACACACACACGCTAGGCATGGTGGCACATGCTTATAATCCCAATACTTGGGAGGGTGAGACAGGAGGATCGCAGGTTTGTGGCCAGCCTCAGCTACTTAGTGAGGCCCTCCACAACTTAGTGAAACCCTTTTTCAAAATATAGAATAAGACGGGTGTGGTGGCACACACTTGTAATCCCAGTACTTGGAAGGCTTAGACAGGAGGATTGTAGGTTCAAAGCCAGCCTCAGCAACTTAGTGAGAGGCTCTTAGCAACTTAGCAAGACCCTGTTTCCAAATAAAAAATAAAACAGGGCTGGGGGTGTAGCTCAGAGGCAGAATGCCCCTGAGTTCAATCCCCACTACCATAAAAAAATAAATAAAAAAATAAAAAATAGGCTGAGGTGTAGTTTGGAGGTAGAATGCCCCTGGGTTCAATCCTCAGTACCGCAAAAAAAAAAAAATTGTTCACGATAGATATAGAAGAGAAGATGGCTGTTATGACACTAATTCTGTCCAAAACCAAATATATGAATGAATATTTAGAGGAAACAGCTACTGTTTTTGCTGGCTCCCTTTCTTCTGATTCAGTCCCCTTTCTTTTTACATTAACAACTCAACTTTCCATTGGGAAATTAATGCTCTCCCACACTCTGTCATGTATTTCTAAAGAGGCTGACCCATTCCCAACCATCAAGCTGAGCACACCACCAATCCAAGCCAATATGATAAGATTCAATCCTAGTACTTTTTTGTTTTAACTTGGGGGCAATAGGTCTCCTTTTACTGAAGTTACTACGCTGAACAGAAGATAACCTGATGGCCATCTTTCCTGGTAAATACTTACTTTTGGTGGTGGTGGTGGTGGTACTGGGGATTGAACCCAGGTGTACTCCACCTCTGAGCTACAACCCCAACCCTTCTGATTTTGAAACAGGGTATCACCGGACATGATGGCCCATGCCTGTAATCCCAATACTTGTGAGACTGGGACAGGAGGATCACAGGTTTGAAGACAGCCTCAGCAAGTAGTGAGACTCTCATCAACCTAGTGAGACCCTGTTACAAAAAATAAAAATAAAATAGGGCTGGGGGTGTAGCTCAGAGGTAGAATAACCCGAGTTTAATCCCTATTACCCCCCCCACACACACACACAAAGAAACAGGGTATCACTAAATTGCTGAGGATCTTCCTTAGTTGCTGAGTTTGGGCTCAAATCTAAGGATCATTCTGTCTCAGCCTCCAAAGTACTAGGGATTATAGGCGTGTGTCACCAGGCCAGGTACGAGAAATTACTTTTGTGGGGGGAGGGGGTTCTGGGGATTGAACCCAGGGGCATTCTACCTCTGAGCTGCGTGCCCAGCCCTACGTTTTAGTCCTTATTTTGAAACAGGGTCTCACTAAGTTGTGGAGGGCCTCACTAAGTAGCTGAGGCTGGCCGCGAACCTGGATCCTCCTTTCTCAAGTCTCCCAAGTACTGGGATTACAAGCGTGCGCCACCACGCCCAGCAAGAAGTTATCTTTGAAAAAGAGAAGGTAAGCGGCACTGTTTTCCTTCCCAGTCTTGCACATTCTTTCAATTTTGCAGTCTATTCCTTAAAAAGACTCTTTAGCATATAATTTTTTTTTTTGCGGTACTGGGGATTGAACCCAGGGGCGTTCTACCTCCGCGCTACACCCCCGGCCCTATTTTTCATACTTTATTTTGAATCCGGGTCTCACGAAGTTGCGGAGGGCCTTACTAGGTAGACAGAGAGAGAGAGAGAGAGAGAGAGAGAGAGAGAGAGAACGTGCGCGCATGGTCTCCGCCTCCAAAAGTACTGGGATTACAAGCATGTGCCACCACGCCCGGCTTAGCATATAATTTTTAAATTAAATGAAATAAAATTTAGCAGCATTAAGACATTTAAAAATAACCTACTATGTTCTCCTCTGTGGCTAAATCCTCCTCATCACAAAATAAACATGCAAAGAAGAAAGTACTTATCACTGAGAATATTGCCTTCAAAGCCCAGACTGGCTATAACAAACAGTATACATTTGTGTGTGGGAGAGAATCAGCAGGTCAACCTGCACAGAAGTTGTAGCAATCAAGGCATGAGGTAATTAAACAAAAGAGATGCTACTACTTGGCAACCATTTCATTTCTTTAATGTAAAAACATCTGTCCTAAGTTTTCCCATATACAGAGAAAATAACTAAGAAAATACTTAGCAAACATTTCTAAGTAGCTGAGGCTGGCCGCGAACCCGGATCCTCGGGTCTCAGCCTCCCAAGTACTGGGATTACAAACGTGAGCCACCACGACTGGCTCCAAACATTTCTAAAATACTCATTATAGTCCAGGTCCTCTGGCAGAACAATGGCAAGTTACTGGTTAATCCCGGTCAATCATCGAAACATTCTCTGATCCACATAAAGAGAGCTTCCCATTGGAAAGGATAATTGATGTCAGTATCATGCCTTTCCGGGTGTGCAGTTTGCTCTCTCAATCTTCTACCCTCACTGCTATGATGAGTAGAGCACAAACGATGAGGCTATCAAAAGTACCTTCCTGCCAGGAAGACTGACACTCCCTGATATACAGTGTCATTCAAAGAAGAGCATCCTTGCTGTGTGGTCCAGCCCAGCCTACCTGTCCAAAGTGAGCAGGGTAACCCAGCATGTGCATATACAGTAATTTTGCCACATTCCGACACCGGTATGTATTGTCTTCTTCTCTAAATGATGACCGGATTGCAGCACATTCTTTCTGGATCATTTCTCGTTCTTCGGCTTGGGTTCGGGCTGTCCGGATGGTCCGGATCAGCTCCCGCAATCTGATGGGGGCTGGCATCCTCTGGATTTGGAAAAACATGAAATAGAGATGTTTATTTTTTTTTTTTGCTACCAAAACCATTCAAACAACTTCCCATATAAACTTCTGACTAACTTAAGAATTCAAGACTTGCTAAAACCAGCTTAGCTAAGCTAAGCAAAGCTTGCTAAGCCGGGCGTGGTGGTGCACCCTTGTAATCCCAGTACTTGGGAGGCTGAGACAGGAGGATCCGGGTTCGCAGCCAGCCTCAGCTACTTAGTGAGGCCCTCCGCAACTAAGTGAGAACCTGTTTCAAAATAAGGAATAAAAATAGGGCTGGGGGTATAGCCCGGAGATAGAATGCCCCTGGGTTCAATTCCTGGTACCGAAAAAAAAAAAAAGAAAGAAAATGGGATAAGGAAGAAAAATAATAAGCCAACCTCAGAGGATAAGACTATTTGTGTCATGAATAGGTGTTTTGTTTTGTGGGTCTGGGGATTGAATCCAAGTACATTCCACAACTGAGCTACACCCCAGCCCTTTTTATTTTGAAATGGGGTCTCACTAAGTTGCTGAGGGTCTCATTAAATTGCTGAGACTGAGCTGGGCGTAGTGGCGCATGCTGTAATCCCAGTACTTGGGAGCCTGAGACCTGAGGATCCAGGTTTGCGGCCAGCCCCAGCTACTTAGTGAGGCCCTCCCCAACTTAGTGAGACCTGTTTCAAAACAAAGAATAAAAAAAATAGGGCTGGGGGTGTAGCCCGGAGGTAGAATGCCCCTTGGTTCAATCCCCAGTACCGCAAAAAAAAAAAAAAAATTGCTGAGACTGTCCTCAAACCTGTCATCCTCCCGTCTCAGCCTCCCATGTATTGGTATTACAGGCATGCACCACTGCCCCCAGCTATGAAGTTTTAATTTAAAAGTAAAAAAGTTATAATAATAAAGAACCTAAAACAGCCAAAACGATCATGGGAAAAGAAAGAACAATGTTGGAGAATTTGCACTACCTAAATTTCAGAATTACTACAAAGCTACAGTAATCAAGACACTATGGAGCTGAACATGCAAACAGACTTAGAAAATAATGGGACAAAATGAAAGTGTAGAACAGACCACACAATTATGCTCAACTGATTTTCAACAAAGCGACTACGGTTATTCAATAGAAGAAAGAATAGTGTTTTAACAAATAGTACTAGATACCTACTTGGAGGAAAAATTAACTTCAATCCTACTCTTACACAATACACAATAATTAACTCAAATGGATGATAGACCTAAACGTCAAAGGAAAAACTAAAAATCCTCCAGAAGAAAGTCTTTATGTTCTTAGGTTATCAGATTTCACACACAAGCAAAGTAAAAAAGGAAAACACGATAAATTAGACACTATAAAACTTTTAACTTTTGCTCTTGAAAAGATGTTATTATGAAAATAAGACAAGCCACAGAAAAACATATTCACAAAACATTTCTGATAAAGGACTTGTATTTATATCTAGAATATATCAATTTTACAACTCAATAATAAGACAATCTTATTTTTAAATCGGTAAAAGATTTGAATAAATACTTCTTTTGTGGCACTAGGGATTGAATCCAAAGGTACTCTACCTCTGAGTTACACCCCCATCCCTATTTTATTTTTTTATTTTGAAACGGTCTAAGTTACTACTTGCTGCTGACCTGGAACCTGCAATCCCCTTTCCTGCCTTAGCCTCCCAGGTACTGGGATTACAGGTGCACACCTGTAAAGAGCCCATTTATATACTATTCTTCCACACACAGGGGATTGATTCCAGGACCTAGAGCTTGAATTCCTAAACGGGGGGGGGGGGGGGATACTGCTGACTTTGGAATCTATGGCTAGAGTATGCTAGACACTCACTATACCACTGACCTACATCCCCAACTCTTTTTCTTTTATTTTTGACACAGGGTCTCACTAAATTGCTAAGGCTTGCCTCAAATGTGTGTGTGTGTGTGTGTGTGTGTGTGTGTGTATGTGTGTGTGTGTGTGTGTGTTTCTGGTGATTGAATCCAGGGGCATTCTACCTCCAAGCTACACCCTCATCCCTATTTTATTTTTTTTATTTTGAAACAGGGTCTCACTAAGTTGTTGAGGGCCGCCTCACTAAGTTGCTGAGCCTGGCCACGGACCTGCAATCTTTCTGTCTCAGCCTCCCAAGTACTAGGATTACAGGTGTGCACCACCATGCCCAGCTTATATTTCTGAAAACACAAAATTGAACAGATCAGTGGTTGCTAGTAGTTAGGGTTGGGGTGTTAAAAAAGACAACAGGAGGAAATTTTTTGATTATATAAATTTATATATATGTTAAAACTCAGAACTGCTAACCAAAAAAGGCAATATTACTGTATGCTAATTTAAAAATTAAGAGTCCTTTGGGGTTTATTTGTTTTGTTTTGGTACAGGGATTTGAGCCCAGGGACATTCTACCTCTGAGCTAAACCTCCAGCCCTATTTTAATATTTTTTATTTTTGAATCAGGGTTTCAATAAGTTGCTGAAGGTCTCACTAAGCTGGAACCTGCTATCCTCCTGTCTCAGTCTCCTAAGCACTGGGTTTATAGGTGTGTGTAACTGTGCCCAGCTAAGAGTCCTTTTAAAATTAAACATTAAGCCAGGCATGGTGGCGCACGCTTGTAATCACAGTACTTGGGAGGTGGAGACCAGAGGATCCGGGTTCGCGGCCAGCCTCAGCTACTTAGTGAGGCCCTCCGCAACCTCGTGAGACCCGGTTTCAAAATAAAGGATAAAAAATAGGGCCGGGGGTGTAGCTCAGAGGTAGAACGCCCCTGGGTTCAATCCCCGTACCGCAAAAAAATAAAATAAAATAAAAGTAAATTAAATTAAATTAAACATTAAGCTAAATGTGGTGGCACATGCTTGTAATCCCAGTACTTGGGAGGCTAAGACAGAAGGATCGCAGGTTCGCGGCCAGCCTCAGCTACTTACTGAGGCTCTCCGCAACTTAGTGAGACCCTGCTTCAAAATAAAGAATAAAAAATAGGGCTGGGGTGTAGCTGGGAGGTAGAATGCCCCTGGGTTCAATGCCCAGTACTGCAAAAAAATTTATTTTTTTATTAGATTAAATTAAACATTAAAATCCCTTTGACTAAACAAGTATGATACATTTAATGAGTTACATAATATATTTCTAGGAGTAATGAGAACATTACTAATTGTTCCAACATGCTTAAAGGCATATTTTAACTACTAGAGAAATAAGACATTACTGTAAAATCTTGAGAAGAATGTTGTATGTAATGAATGTTACGATATGGGTACACTGAGCTGGGTGTAGTAGCACATGCCTATAATTCTAATACTTGGGAGGCTGAGAAAGGAGGATCTCAAATTCAAGGCCAGCCTCAGCAACTTACCGAGGTCCTCTGCAACTTAGTGAGACCCTTTTTCAAAATAAAATAAAATAGGGGCCAGGCGTGGTGGCGCACACTTGTAATCCCAGTACTTTGGGAGGCGGAGACCGGAAGATCCGGGTTCGCAGCCAGCCTCAGCGCGCTCTCTCTCTCTCTCTCTCTCTCCCTGTCTCTCTCTCTCTCTCTCTCTAGTGAGGCCTCCACAACTTCGTGAGACCCGGTTTCAAAATAAAGTATAAAAAATAGGGCCGGGGGTATAGCGCGGAGGTAGAACGCCCCTGGGTTCAATCCCCGGTACCGCAAAAAAATAAATAAATAAATAAAATAAAATAGGGCTGGGGGTGTAGCTTAGAGGCAGAATGCCCTTGGGTTCAATCCCCGGTACCACACACACACACACACAAAAAGATATGGACACACTGTTGGGTCTATAAAAAAATGACTAGAGCTGGGCATAGAGGTACATGCTACTAGGGGGGCCAAGGCAGGAAGATGTTCAACCCAGGAACTGGGCAACATAACAAGACCTCATCTCAAAACAAAACAACTAAACCCCTATAAAAAGGATGGCTGAGGTGGTCTCAATGATCTAGAGATGAACTACAGATGGAGGGTGGAAGACTAGAAAAGGCTCACTGATCTGAACCATAGAGGGATCAAGATGTCCACAAAGGAGACATGGAGTTTCTGAGCAGCAGGTTGAAAGATGGGGCCCTCCAAACAGACTCAGGTCAGAGAAGCTCCCTGTTAAACTACTTCCCTTTTGGACATCTAAACAGGTAAAATGAAATTACAAGAAAACATAATACTTTAATATGTGTGAAAGGGCAAAAACAATCCCCTGGGACTTGTGTTTGTCTTTAGCTAAGTAAGATATTCTGAAAACATTCCAGGCATTTCCAACCCTGCAAAGGCGAACAATAAAAAATTGTGTCCATATTTCGGCCAAATCACTAAAAAAAGGGAAGCACACCACAGGAACCAAATATTGGAAGAAACAGCAACTAAAGTAAAAGAAAATGAGGGAAAAAACCACTGGGGTACAGAACTGGGGTTACTCAGCCAGCCTCTAACGCTGCCTTCCTAAATTTTCTTCCATTAATAAATCTTGGAGATTATGACCTTCTAATTTTGAAGGAAGATTTTGAATGTCAAGTTAATATAAGAAAAAGATAAAGCAAAGTGCTTAAATCTTTCAAATATATACTCTTAAGAACATACTAAATATTCCTCAGATAGTTTCTTTTTTTTTTTTTGCGGTACCGGGGATTGAACCCAGGGGCGTTCTACCTCCGCACTACGCCCCCGGCCCTATTTTTTATACTTTATTTTGAAACCGGGTCTCACGAAGTTGCGAAGGGCCTCACTAGGTAGAGAGAGAGAGAGAGAGAGAGACGGAGAGAAAGAGAGAGCGCGCGAGCTGAGGCTGGCCGCGAACTTGGATCCTCTGGTCTCCGCCTCCCAAAGTACTGGGATTACAAGCGTGCGCCACCACGCCTGGCTCTCAGATAGTTTCTATAACCTAGAAATAAGAATATGCCACTAAAGAAAAGAACACACATAGAGAAATTCTTTAGATAAAACAATAAAAGAAAAATGCTAATCATCAACCAGGATTGTCAACCAAGCAACCTAGGACAAGCCATCTGACATCACTAAACCTCTATTCTATCCACTGAAAAATAAAGGCATAGAATTACACCTAAAAAATATATGAGGCCTGTAATCCCAGTAGGTGGGAGGCTGAGACGGGAGGAATGCAGGTTAGAGGCCAGCCTCAGCAATTTAGCAAGATCCAGTTTCAAAATAAAAATATATATAAAGGGCTGGGGTTGTAGCTTGGAGGTAGAATGTTCCTGTTCAACCCCCTATACTCCTCCCCCAAAAAACTATAAGAATATTTGACAACCACATATATATCATTGTTTTCAGTTTAATATTAAAAGTATCATTTTTGGCCAGAGTAATTGGAAGCTAGGACAGAAGGATCACAAGTTCAAGAACAACCTCGGCAACTCAGTGAGAGTCTCAGCAACTTAGCGAGACTCTGTCTCAAAACAAAAAATAAAAAAGGCTAGGAGTATAGCTCAGCAGTAGAATGCCCCTAGGTCAATCCTCAGTACTACCAAAATAAATAAGTAAATAAATAAATAAATAAATAAATCACTCTCTTTTTTTGCAGTATCATTTGTTATAAATCAAATGTGGTCCCTCAGAGATCAATATTACCAAATGGATCCATATAAAGAAAAAAATAAACCAAACTTCAAAATGAGGAACAAACACATTATATACTATACATAACTGAATATAGCCATTAAATTTAAAAATCTTAAATACAGAAAACAATAGGATGAAGGTCAATATTCAAGAAAAATTTTAAAAAGCTTACAGTTTAGGGCCCATTAAATCATGTCATAAAATACCATATAACTTACAAAAATAGAAGCTGGGCATGGTGGCACACACCTGTAATCCCAGATCTTGAGAGGCTGAGACAGGAAGATCATAGGTTTGCAGCCAGCCTCAGCAATTTAGCAAGGCTCTCAGCAATTTAGTGAGATCCTGTCTCAAAATAAAAAATAAAGTAGGGCTGGGGTTATAGCTCAGAGGTAGAATGCCCCTGGGTTCAATCTCCTGTACCGCAAAAAGAGAGAGAATACAGTATTAAAAGAGTATAGTAGCTCAGAGGTAGAATGCCCCTAGGTTCAATCCCCAAAACCACAAAACAAAAAAAAAGAGATTTCTAGCATAGCACAAATCCATAATCTCTCATCTAGGATTTTAATATAGGATACATACTACATATACTGTATGTCATAACTTGTCTACTATGTCTTGGGCAGCACATTGATTATCAAATGGTATTTCTTTAGCAACACAGCAAGTGAGAAAAATAAATAACACAAACAGATTCATGTCGGGTCAGATCAAATTTTAAACCAAAAGAATTATGATAAATTCCTAATTTTTAGTATTGTTGGGTTTTTTATTACTGTTATTTAATTTCAGAACTGAAACAAAGGATTGTGGACTGACAGTTAAAAATGATAATCCTGAGCCGGGTGTAGTGGTGCATGCTTGTAATCCCAGTACTTGGGAGGCTGAGACCGGAGGATCCAGGTTCGTGGCCAGCCTCAGCTACTTAGTGAGGCCCTCCGCAACTTCATGAGACCGGGTTTCAAAATAAAGTATAAAAAATAGGGCTGAGGGTGGAGCTCAGAGGTAAAACGCCCCTGGGTTCAATCCCTGGTACCGCAAAAAAAAAAAAAAAAAAAAAAAAAAAGATAATCCTGGAGTAAAATTACCTGGGCTTGAATCCCAATTCCAGCACTTAAAAAAGTCCTTGAATAAATGACTTAAACTCTCAGACCTTCCATTCCCTCATCTGTGAAATGTAAAGAGTGACTATTTCAAAGGGCTGTTAAAAGAATTCAATAAGAATACATGTACAATTATTGCGGGGCGTGGTGACGCACACTTGTAATCCCAATACTTGGGAGGCTGAGACAAGAGGATCGCAGGTTTGCAGCCAGCCTCAGCAATTTAGCAATTTAGCAAGGCTCTCAGCAATTTAGTGAGACCCTGTCTCAAAATAAAAAATAAAAGTAGGGCTGGGGGTATAGCTCAGAGATAGAATACCCCTGGGTTCAATCCCTAGTACCGCAAAAAAAAAAAAGAATACATGTACAATTATAACATGTGCCTGGCACAACAGATGCCCATTATGTTTGGCTGTATAAAATACCCTTGGATAAATTATCTTGAGCAAAAATAAGCTGCAGAAAGATACACAATATTGTTTATAAAAGTTTAAAACATAAAGAATGTATTCTTTAGAGAAAAGTGCAGAAGAGAATGAAAACATTCATGGCAAAGATAAAGATCAAATCCAACACAGTGGCACAGATGGGAAGGAAAAGATTATCAAGGACTGAGTGAGACACAGGATATTGGTAATGTTTTATTTTATATACTAGATATTAAGTAAATATTTATTATTATCCATGTTTTATATATGAAATATTTTATATTAAAAATTAAATTCGCTGGGGCATGGTGGCACACACCTGTAATCCCAGTACTTGGGAGGCCGACACAGGAGGATCCCAGGTTCATGGCCAGCCTCAGAATTTAGCAAGGTCCCTCAGCAACTTAGTGAGGCCCCGTCTCGAAAAAAAAAAAAATAAAACAGGGCTAAGGGCATAGCTTAGAGGTAGAATGCCTCTGGGTTCATACTCCAGTACCCCAAAAATTTTTTGATTAAATTAAAATACATCTAATGCCAGACGTGGTGGTGCGTGCTTGTAATCCCAGTACTTGGGAGGCTGAGACAAGAGGATTGCAGGTACCAAAAAAAAAAAAAAAAGGAGAGGAAAGGAAAGGAAGATAAGCTAGCTAAAACCCAATCAATCAATTGTATTATGCTTCAATCAGACTTTTCCCTTCTAATGTATCTTTTAGGTATTGGCTGTCAGTAGACTGACCTAGGTTTGTTTTGTTTTGTTTTTCACTGTCTTGCTGGGGGGTTCTCTTTTTCTGGGAGGGTGGAGTAGGGATTGGGAAAGGTGCACACAAATACTGTGTTCTACAGGGTAAAGAAAGGAGATAAGTGTTAGTATGTTATTGTTTGAGTAAGAGCTTAAACAAGGGGATAAATATTTGGGTCACTGGAGAGGCAAACATCACTATGGCATAGGATAGTTCTTTCATCAGGTTTCACAGTTGTCCAGAAGGCTGAGGCACTCAAGATCAACCAACCTCACATGCTCTAGTTTCAGGCTCACAATGCATCTTTCTTTTTCTTTTCTTTTTTTTTTTTTTTTGTGGCACTGGGGATTGAAGCCAGGGGCATTCTACCACCAAGCTACACCCGCCCAGCCCTATTTTTTTTATTATTATTTTTTGAAACAGGGTCTCGAGTCGGGCGTGGTGACCCACGCTTATAGTCCCAGTACTTGTTCGCGGCCAGCCTCAGCTATTTAATGAGGCCCTCTGCAACCTAGCGAGACCCTGTTTCACTAGGGTTAAAGAATAAAAAATAGGGCTGGGGATGTAGCTCAGAGGTAGAATGCCCCTGGGTTCAATCCCCGGTACCGCAAAAAAAAAAAAAAGAAAAAAAAGAAACAGGGTCTCACTAGTTGATGAGACAGTCTCACTACTTGCTGAGGCTGTCCTCGAACCTGCGATCCTCCTGTCTCAGCCTCCCAAGTACTAGGATTACAGGCGTGCACCACCACACCCGGCTCACAATGCATCTTTCTGATTATTAATCACTGTCTCAAGTACTTCAACTCCCAATTGCCTCCATAGAGGGAACAGTGTGCTGTGAAGCAGGCACAAGTAATTCAACAGGAAAGCAGAGCCTCCTTGTGAATTACAATCCTACTATTCTGACTCACAAATCAGTGAGTTTGGGCTGAATCATTCCTAGGTGAACCACTAGAATGGAATTTCTGGACCCTCAAGACTAAGAATAGGCTTCAGAATGTGTGACCACACTGAGATACAACCACACCCTGTGTAGGCAGCCAGCTGGCATCCAAGAGGTCATTAGTTCAATTTTCCCCAAATTGCCACTGTAATTACAGGAATCTTCTTTTTTATATCAATTATCCATAGCCAAATTCACCAAAACAGATTTAAAAAGTAGGATATAGGGCCGGGCATGGTGGCGCATGCTTGTAATCCCAGTACTTGGGAGGCTGAGACAGGAGGATCACAGGTTTGCGGCCAGCCTCAGCAACTTGTAAGGCCCTCTGCAACTTAGTGAAAACCTGTTTCAAAATAAAGAATAAAAAATAGGGCTGAGGGTGTAGCTCGGAGGTAGAATACCCCTGGGTTCAATCCACAATACCCCCCAAAAAAAATAAAGTCAGGCATGGTGGCACACACTTGTAATCCCAGTACTTGGGAGGCTGAGACCGGAGGATCCAGGTTCATGGCCAGCCTCAGCTACTTAGTGAGGCCCTCCACAACTTAGTGGGACCCTGTTTCAAAATAAAGAATAAAAAAAAAAATAGGGCTGGGGATAGCTCGGAAGTAGAATGCCCCTGGGTTCAATCCCCAGTACTGCAAATATATATATATGTAAATGCAGCTGGGCAAGGTGATGCACACCTGTAATCCCAGTACTTGGGAGGCTGAGACAGGAGGATCACAGGTTCCAGGACAGCCTCACCAACCTAGTGAGACCTGTTTCAAAACAAAAAATAAAAAGGGCTTGGGGTATAGCTCAGAAGAAGAATGGCCCTGGGTTCAATTCCCAGTATCACCCAAAAAAAAACGAGATATATGTATGTATACATATGTGTGTGTGCGTACATGCACAAACAAGCTTCTGAATAATCCAATAGCATAACATAAAATGCATAAGAAGTCATAAAGGCCAAGAAAATGACAGGTAAACAAGAAAAACATCTAATTTAATATTAATAAACTAAAAAGCAATGTTTCAAGTTGGGCATGGTGGCACACACTTGTAATCCCAGTATTTAGGAGGCTGAGACAGGAGGACAGCAGGTTCAAAGCCAGCCTCGGCAACTTAGCAAGGCTCTCAGCAACCTAGTGAGACCCTGTTTCCAAATAAGATATAAAAAGGGTTGGGGGTGTAACTTAGAGGTAGAATGCCTCTGGGTTCAAATCCCAGTACCAAAAAAAAAAGCAATGTTTCACTCTTCCAACCCTAATGTTACTAACAAAACATACTAAGGTTCATAAACTAAAGAAGTGTAGTTAAATTCTCAAAAAAAAATTTAGCTTTGTAAAGACATGCCTGAAACCAGGAGGGGTGGCACATGCCTGTAATCTCAGTACTTGGGAGGCTGAGACAGGAAGACTGCAGGTTCCAGAACAGCCTCAGCGACATAACAAGACTCTCACCAACCTAGCAAGACCTTGTTTCAAAACAAAATATATTAAAAAAAAGGACTGGGGCGTGGCTCAGAGGTAGAATGCCCCTGAGTACAACCCCCAAGAAGGGGAAAAAAATAAGTAAACCAGACATGGTGGCGTGTGCCTGTGATCCCATAGTGAGACTCTCAGCAACCTAGCCAGACCCTGTTTTAAAACAAAAAAATAAAAAGCCTGGGGGTATAGCTCAGAGGTAGAATGCCCTTTAGGTTCAATCCCTGGTACCTCACACACACACACACAAAGAGGCTAATGCCAGAAATAGGAAAATTAAAATTAAGACAAAACTGAGACATTTATGAAGAGTAGAAAAAAATCAGCTGGGTGCAGTGGTACACGCCTGTAATACCAGTACTTGGGAGGCCGAGAGATCACAGGTTTGAGTCCAATCTCAGCAACTTAGTTAGACCTTGTTTCAAAATAAAAAATAGTACTTGAGAGACTGGGACAAGTGATTGAAGGTTTAAGGCCAGTCTCTGCAACTTAGAGACCCTCTGCAACTTAGAGACTCTGTTTCAAAATAAAAAATAAAACAGGGCTGGGGGGGAGTCAGAGGTAGAATGCCCCTGGGTTCAATTCCCAGTACAACAAAAAATAAAAGGGCTGGGGGTATAGCTCAGAGGTAGAATGCCCTGGGTTCATTCACCAGTACCAAAAAATAAATAAAAATAACAAATAAAAAGGGCTGGGGGTATATAGCTCATAGGTAGAATGCCCTGGGTCATTCCCCAGTAGCAAAAAAATAAAAAGGGCTAGGGATGTAGCTCAGAGGTAAAATGCCCCTGGGTTCCTCCCCTAGTACCAAAATAATAAAAATAAAAAGGCCTAGGGGTGTAGCTCAGAGGTAGAATGCCCCCTCTGGGTTCAATCCCTAGTACCAATAATAATAAAAAAAAGACTAAAAAAATTAAATATTTACATGCAATGGTATGATGATGTGGAGAACTCACTGCTAATGAGGGTAGAAATTATGACAACCTATTTAGAGTAATCTGACAATAACAACATTTAAAACGTATGTCCGTGTTAATCCTGAAATCCTGCTTTGGAGAGTCCAGTCTGTAGAAATAAAGCATCAGCAAAGAGGTAACATGTACAAGTTTATTTATTGCAGTACTGTTTGTAATGGCAAAAATTTAGAAACACTCTAAATGACCACAGGAAAACAGCTGAGCAAATTATGGTATATTCATTCTGCAAGTCAAACGAGGGCTGTTAAAAAGACTCAGATAAAATTATATTTACTGACCATAACATGTTAAGAAAAGCTTGTGAGAGTAATATAGTTTTCTCTCTCTCTTATAAAAACAAAGTATTCCTATATATGCATGTTTGTTAGTATGACATAAAACTGTTTTTAGATTTTTTCACTTATTCCAATGAACAATATAATTACTGTATTATTTTATAGATTAAAAAGACAAATTAAAAACTGAAAAAAATTCAAGCACAAGGGAGTCAGTAACTACCGACACATTTCCATTACTGAGAAAAACTGGAGTTCTCAACTTACTATGTTTCCTCAGCATAATGAATTATATAATAGATATTCAAAAGAAGGTGATAGGAAAAGCAGATTTTGCTTCCACCTGAAGCTTTTGCTGAGTAAATCATAAAAGGGTTTATTTTTCAAAGGGTTTATATTTTCAAAGATATGGAGATAAGATATTCTGTTTTCTAAAATGAAAACAAACTTCACTGACATCAACTCTACCAGCCACAAGTAAAAGACCTGCAGTAGATTCCCATAACGCAATCAGGCCCCTGACTGCTTTGGGCTCCAGCACTGACCAATTGCCATATGTTGGAGTACCTGAACAATTTTCTCACATTGCTTTCGCTCATAACGTCTACTGTGCAGATTGAATACTAAGTGCCAGGCACCGTGCTGTGTATAGGAATACCCTAATGTTGACAGTTCTTGTTTGCTAGAAGCTCAAAAAAAATGCTGCACTCCTATGCCCCCAGGGTAGTGAGGAAGGAAGAATGAATTCTCTAGGTGGAAGAAAAACAGGCATTCCAGGTATAGGCAGAACATATACAATGAGAATGAAAGAATATAAAGTAATCAAGAAATAGCAAGAAGTTCAGTGTGAAAAAATAAAAATAACACAACCAAATGCTTGTATTAAAGTGTAAGCACTTCCTCATTCTACTTTCTTAAGTAATCACCACCATGTATTAAGCTTTCATCATGGAAAAAGTTTCTAATCAAAATACAAAGCCCAGGCTCTTACTGATGGAGAAAAATACACACCTAAAAATATCATATAAGCCAGCTGTGGTGGTGCACGCTTGTAATTCCAGTACTTGGGAGACTGAGACAGGAGGATCACAGGTTCAAAGCCAGCCTTAGCAACTTAGGAAGCCCTCCACAACTTAGTGAGACACCTTGTTTCAAAATAAAGAATAAAAAAAAAATAGAACTGGGGGTATAGCTCAGAGGTAGAATTCTGCTGGGTTCAATCCCCAGTTCCACAAAAGTAAATAAATAAAAAATAGGACTGGGGCTGCAGCTTGGAGGTAGAATGCCCCTGAGTTCCAACCCCAGTACCACACACACACACACAAAAAAAAAATTGTATATACTAGGTACTACCAGAAGAGGGTTCATTCTTCTTACAATAATTTTTTTCCCTTCAGTAATCATACCAAGAGCCAGGTGTGGTGGCGCACGCTTGTAATCCCAGTACTTGGGAGACTGAAACAGGAAGATCGCAGGTTTGAGGGACAGCCTCAGCAAGTAGTGAGACGCTCATCAACCTAGTGAGACCCTGTTTCAAAATAAAAATAAAAATAAGGCTGGGGGTATAGCTCAGAGGTAGAATGCCCCTAGGTTCAATCCCCAGTGCCACAAAAATAAATAAATAAATAAATAAATAATCATATCAAAAACCTAATATTTACAAAAATTCAATTAACTCTATATAGTGTACCTAATTAGTTTCAATTAGTTTTTCCCCAACCAGTCATCTCAAACCAATATTCTCATATGTGAAAACAATGCTTTTAAAATTTTCAAAACATAAGGAAACCAAATCTATCATACAGACTTTTTTTTCTAAAAACTTTTTTAAATTAACTCTCTTCCTTTTCTTCGGCTTTAAACTGGATAATTTCTCAATAATGAGGTTTAATAAATAGCTTCACTAACTTGAGCTATAAAAACACCAATGGAACTCCTTTTTCTTTGAGTTTTACAAATGTATAATCATTTACAAAAGTTAGCTCTTATAACCAAGTACTGCACATCGTTTATTCTGAGAGTCATAACCCAAAAGTTTGTAAAGAGGGGAGAACAAAAAGTGATTTCACAGTTCCAAAGAGCTAAGATCAAGTCTTTCTCAAATTTGCTACTCCTGGGAATCCATAACATTAACCTCAAAACCAGACAAGCTGAAAAGCCCAGGTAAGTTACTGATGCCCAGTACAATAGGAATACAAAGAGATTACGACAAGCTGGAGTTAGCAAAGCAAGTGCATATCAGGTTACATTCAGACTGTTGTACAGTAACAACAGAGAAAGGGGCTTAAAAATACTTGCTTTGAAGATATATTTAATTATTTATAAAGTACAAGAGTCATATGTATTTTCCCCATCTTTTTTTTTGTGTGTGGTACTAGGGACTGAACCCAGGGGCATTCTACCTCTGAGCTACACCCCCAGTCCTATTTTTTATCCTTTATTTTGAAACAGGGTCTCACTAAGTTGCAGAGGCCTCACTAAGTAGCTGAGGCTGGCCATGAACCCGGATTCTCCCTTCTCAACCTCCTGAGTACTGGGATTACATGCGTGTGCCACCACGCCCGGCTTCCCATCTTTTGAAAAAACTATGATTTGTCCTTCTAAGTATTTAATTTTTCACTGATATTTATAACTTATTAATTTTATTTCTCCAGTGGTATGAGTAAGCTTTAAAATCTAAAAAATACAGCCAAGCGTGGTGACGCACATTTGAAATCCCAGTACTTGGGAGGCTGAGACAAGAGGATTGCAGGTTCAAAGCCATCCTCAGCAACTTAGGGAGGCTCTCAGCAACCTAGTGAGACCCTGTTTCCAAACAAGAAATAAAAATCGGGCTGAGGGTGTAGCTTGGAGGTAGAATGCCTCTGGGTTCGATCCCTAGTACCAAAATAAACAAACAAAAATACAAACTATAAAAATAAAATAAAATTTAATAAACACAAAACTTCTAAGTACCTAGTGAAAAAAGCACTTCTCATGTCAATCATCTTATCCTAAACCTTGCCCTTTTATACAAATCTTATCCTAAACCTTGCCCTTTTATACAAAGTGTTTGCTGATGCTGACTCAACGGGTTTGGCAAGTATGGATCCCCCCCCCAAACTTCTGGACCCTTCAAACTTTAACAGGTTTGTTCTAATAACCAGAACTCAGGACAAATGAAGTGTTTTGTGTTGCTCATTCAGTGAAAAAAGAAACGTATATGTGTTTTCAAGGTAGAAAAGAAACCTCTTTTACCTTTTCTCTTTTTTGCCTTCATTAAAATAAAATTTGCTACACAAAGATACCTGGAAAAATCCTAATACATTTTGAGAAAATATGATTTTTAAAACTTAAAAGTCATGAAATGTGAAGTTAAATAAATCTGTATTCTCTTAATTTTAAAAATGCTTGCTACTTTAAATATTATCCTGCATAAGAAACGGAATAAAAGTAACACAGAGATGAAAGAAAGCCAAAATCAATAACTGAAAACAAGCAGGGCATGGTGGCACAAGCCTGTAATCCCAGTACTTGGAAGGCTGAGACAAGAGGATCTCAGGTTTGAGGCCAGATTTAGCAACCCTGTCTGTTTCAAAAAAATAAAAAGGGCTGAGGGGGGGGGGGTGTA
>PVJS01026200.1:0-27197 GCA_004027185.1 Glis glis | reverse complement strand
AAAAAAAAAACACTGTCATATAAGGCTCTAGACCTTAGAAAACAACAAGATGGGGATAAGAATGAAAAGAAATAATCACAAAGTGGCCCGAGGAAACAGAAAACAGTGAGCAAGAGCCCTCTTTACAGTTAAAGATTAGCACCTGGTAATAACTGGTCGCAAAAAAGCACGGAGAAGGCACAGGTTGTTGGGCAAAAGGAAACAAAGAGATTTTTTCGATTGATAGAAAGTGTGATATATTTGGTATATTGGTTTATTTTATCTTTCTTAAGGCTTTCCAACTTCATAGCACTGTACTCATTTTTGAGAAATGGAAATTGATAAAAAATGTTGGTAACTTGTCCAGCTTTGTACAACTTAATGACTGACTTGAGGTTCGAACTTAAATTTGTATTAGCAAGTCTATTTGTTTATGCTATGCTATATGCCCTTCTTCTGCATGGTCACTTTTTGGCTCATTTGTTCATTATTACTTGTGTTTAAGCAGATTATGTATTGGCCCATGCAGAATTTGGCCCATAGAAACTGAAAGCAAAGCACACATCACCTTAGCTACAACTCAGGGGTCAGAAAGCCAATCACCAACGTAACTTGTCATTAAGATTACTTTTTGGCATCCAGAAAGCTAATCATGGGGCATCAGACTGTAGAGTCTGGCCACTGTCTCTTATTGCAAAATCTTTTGAATATATCCAAAGCAGGGTGCTAAAAATAAATATTCTGCAGTGTCTGAGGTTTGGGGGGTGCAGATCCATAAAACAGTCTAGAGCAGCAGGAAAATAGCTTTCAAGTTACTTCTGCCTTCCAAATGATATGTGCATGTAATTGGTAAAATTCTAATTTGCATTTGGAATCCTAGCTGTGAGAGAGTCTTGGAAATGTAGCTTTGACTTTTTCAGCCTATGAAATCATAAAAAGACAAGAGAAGGAAGTAAGAACAAATGCTAAGCACTATAGCTTTACACAGCCAATACATCCAGGAAAAAAAAAGAATTTGGTTTTTCACTTTTTGTGGTTGACTAATCTCACATACAGAAACTTATCAAAGTCAACTACTATGCTGAGCACAAGAAGGAGCGAAGGGGGAGGGAATGGGGTGGGAACTAGGGGAGGGCTAAATGAGTGATGTGTGCATGTATACATCTACCACCCTGAAACTTATAAAGATGTATGATTACAATGCACCAATAAATAAATAAGTAAATAAGAACTTGGTTTTCCAGCCCCTACTATAAAGGAAGAATGAGAAAATGGGGGCATGCACAGTGCCTTTCATAGAACATGATGCACGTCATCCAGAGAAGTCATTTCAAGATCTTCACAGAAGTGACCGAAGAAAAACTTTCCTTTTCCCCACTTGGGTTGAAGTTGGAAGCACCCAACTCTAAATACTTCCGCAGCAATCTTGCAACTTCAGTAGCAGAGCCTGTCAACACAGGTGGAATGGAGCCAAGAAATGTAGGGGAAGCCACAAATCCAGTATTACATTATTAAAGCCACACTTGAGGCCACACCTAGCCTTCAACTATTTGACTATATAGGTGGATGAATGTCATTTAAAAAAGTAAGTTTGTCACCTGTCATCTTCAGCCAAAAGATCTCTTCTTAACTGGAATATTCTCTCATGATGATAAAAGGAAAAAAGATCTCAGGTCTTCAGATTGCCAATTGTAATGCCAAGAAAACAGTGTTTCCAATACTTTACTCTAAAAAAATAAGACAGGTGACTTGGTCTGTTTTCTGTTGTTATAATGAAATACCTGAGTCTCAGTCCTTTCTACAGAAAATAGCTTTATTTAATTCAAAGTTTGGAGTTCTATGAACATGGTACTGGCATATACTCTGGTGAGAGTCTTCTGGCTACACCACAACATAGTGGATGACATCCTAGCAGGTGTTTGTGCAAGAGGAAGAGCTCACATGGTCAGATGGAAAATTAGAGAGAGACAGGGAAAGATTCAGGGAGAGAGGGGGCAGAGTTGAGATAGCAGAACTTGCTTTATAACAACCCATTCTCAAGAGAACTCCTTAAGACCAGCATTAATCCCTTCTGAGGGCAGCACTACCAAGACCTAATTACCTTCCACTAGACTTTACCTTTGAAAGGTTCTATTGCCTCAACACTGCCACACTGGGGACAGAGCTTCCAGCATGTAAATTCATGAGTACATACTCAAACCCATGACCTAACCACCTTCCACTAGACTTTACCTTTGAAAGGTTCTACCACCTCAAGACTGCCACACTGAGTACAGAGCTTCCAGCATGTACATTCGTGGGTACATACTCAAACCATGCCCAAACCTTAACACTGCAGTAAGAAGAAGCAGACAGGATTTGTAAAGAATATAGCTAGATTGATATACAGAGCAAAGCTCTGTTTCTAGGGCTCTGTCCTGAGAATAGAAAAATTATGATTAGAAAGCCAGCTTAATATCTTGACATAGCATGCTCAGTCCTATTAGATAACTAGTCTTAAATAAATTAATAGATTAGCATTCCAACAGGATTGAAAAATGTCATTTTAATCAAAGACTGAGAACAATAATCTAACCAAAAGTTTATTTCTAGCTTTAAGGGACAGTAGCAATAAAATTCTATTTTCTTTGTTATGTTTTAGATTCTTCTTTGTGTGGGGGTGGTGGTGTAAGTGATAGTTACCAGTATTTGTTGTTGTTTTTCTCCCTTCCAGGCATGCAGAAGTAGATAATTCTTAGATACTCTTTATGTGGTTAAAGAGGATCAGTATTAGTCATTAAAATATGGTCATAAATGGCATTTACTTTTGAATAGAGATCTGGCAAAGGGTCTGAATAATGTTCTCTTTATCTGAGTGGGGAAACCATGGATTTTTTTTTTTTTGTGTGTGGTACTGGGGATTGAACCCAGGGGCTTTCTACCTCCGAGCTACATCCCCGGCCCTATTTTTCATACTTTATTTTGAAACCGGGTCTCACAAAGTTGCGGAGGCCTCACTAAGTAGCTGAGGCTGGCCGCGAACCTGGATCCTCCGGTCTCAGCCTCCCAAGTACTGGGATTACAAGCGTGAGCCACCACACCCAGCGGAAACCATGGATTCTACATGGAACAGGTACACAATATTAGACATTTTGTAACTAAATCAATGAGAAGCCATCTCCAACCCTTGTGGATCATATAATGTACAACTCTAATGTTAAGACACTGAAATGTATATGTATGTACTGATTTTACTGCCGCATTGCCTAGCCTATTGTGACTAATATTGGGGTACTAAGATGAAATGAGAAAGCTCTTATGCCATTATGTTTTGTGCAGGAGCTGATGATTTCAAAGCAGAGGTAGACTGGGCAAGTCCACTTGTGCTAACCCTGGAACAAGGTCTAGGCTGGGTGAGACTAAATCAGACAGTTGTATGTTCATAGGCTCTGCAGTCAATGGTGAAGAGACATGTTGTAATTAATAATAGGCACGAAGGCTAAAATCTAGTTTCAAAAGCCACCATTGATATTTGTTAGCTGAGTACTATGCTGTAAAATTTTTAACATTTTTGAGTTCCAGTTTATTTAACTATAAGGCAGAAATAATATTTCCATTTTTGTAAGGATATCATGAACACTGAATTAGAACACAGTGGAAGAATGATGGTCACTCAATAAATGTTCTGTTGCAGGCAAGGAAACAGATGTTCTTAAAAAGTAAATTATTCAAAATCAAACTACAATTTATTTAGGAAGGCAGTAATAGAAGCCCAACTCCTGGTTATTATCCACTCTATAGACTACCTGTTCATGGAAGTATAGGTTCCAAGCAGTTGAGGATGTGCACCATCTTCCCATTCATACATTATCAGTGTCCAACTTAGTTCAAGCAACATGTGTTGAATACACGGTTAGATATAACTATGTGACACTTGGTGCCTTTACCTCTCATAACCTTGCTTCGGGGCTAACTCTTTCTTTTTTTCATCTCAGCTCTAGATTTTTCAATATATTGGAAAGAAGGAAGATTTATAGTCTTCCTTTTACGTCTACAAAACAGAGAGAGAGAGAGAGAGAGAGAGAGAGAGAGAGGTAGATAGAAGGAAAACAGAAAAATGTAGTTCATATGAGGTAACACTTTTTAGACCTAAAAGTTTTCTGCAGAGGAAAAGAAATGTCCCCAGACTAATGGGATAGAGAACCCTTCACCCATAGTTCATGGGTTCAAATCCTCCTTGATGAGGTCAATGCCAACTCATTAATAGCTGATAGCTGTTCAGTGACCTATGTAAAATGAGTTGGAGGTCTTATTTCCTTGCATAGAAAACAATGTCCCAGATTAAATGAAAAACAACATTGACTCCAGCATCACAACAAAGCTATGTGTAATATGACAACTTGCAGTAGGAAGCTAAGTGTTGATGATCTGTTTGAAGAACAGAAGCACATAAACTAAATAGTGTGTCCTGTTCATCACAGTTGGATCCTCTCAGGAGGGAGGAAGCCGACACTGAAGTTATGTATCTTTTTAGCCTAGGGGGAAATTCTGCCCCAATTCCTTAAAAGTTATATATATTGTATACATACTAGTGAGTTTTATTTTCTTTTTGAGATTCTCATTACTCACTAGAGTGGGATGACACATTGATTAATCCAATGAATCACATTTACTCACATTCATACCCTTGTGCCACATGGTCCAACATTGAGTCACTGTTTGACCACATGACTTGCTTTGGCCCATGAAGAAAGCAGTACATTTGACCAAATAGAGGCTTGATATTTGCTTGCACATTGCAGTTTGCTTTTATAAAACCCAGTCCTATCATGATTGTGAGATCTCATGGAAACCCTTGTTTTACCTTCACAATGTTAGCAAGGGCATCCAGGAGGAACCATATCTCCAGCAACCTGCCATCATGAAGAATCTCATGAAATACCTCATGGAGATCAAGTAGACTGTTCCTGACAAGCTATACCATCTCAGTCCATTCATGTTACTAAAACAAAAGTCCCCAAGACTGAGGAATTTATAAAGAACAATTTTTTTGTGTGTGGTTCTGGACACTGAGAAGTTCAAGAGCAAGGCACCAGCTGATTTGAAATCTAGTGAGAGCCCTGATATCTGCTTCTAAGACATTCCTTGAAGGAGAATAATACTTCCTTACAAGGGAAGTAAGCAGAAGGGGGAAAACCCACTCCCTCAAGTTCTCTTATAAGGATCCTAATCCCATTCATGAGGGCTCTACCCATATGACTTTATCATCTTTAAAAGGCCCCACCTCTTAATGCTATCATATTGGCCATTACGTTTGAACATCTGAATGCTAGAGGACATATTCAGATTGTGACACATGCCTAATTTGTCATCCTGCAGAACTATGAGCACATAATTTTTCATTGCTTTAAGCCATCAAGTTTTGGGGTGGTTTGTTTTATAGCAAATGCTAACTGATAGAGAAATTAATATTCTGATTCAAGTTAAGATCAGGTTTTAAATGATTATTTATTGAGCATCTTACATGCTCTTCTCACTGGGATAACTGTGGTGGTAACAGTGAATAACACAAGTGGGACATTTGTCCCCAGAAGTAAAAAAGAAATAATGGATCATGACACAAGTGTGGCCTACAAACATGTTCTTTTGTCTTGAGAGGTGACTTTTAAATATTGATTCAAAAATTTGAAGCATTTACATTAAACTTGGGAGATTCAGCTTCTCTTGCACACTTAGAAGAATCTCTGTTCTGTACCTCAACAAGCTGCAGTTGGCTGAGGCAAGTGGAGGTTGTCAATCCCTCTCCACCCCAGGCACAGGCTCATAGGGCCAGGATTCTCCTTATTCCCTGTGCGCTCCATGAATCTAAGGACTGATGCCAATTATCTATTTCTTTTCTTTCTTCTTTTCCTCTCTGCTATCTATCAACCTCTAATACTTCATAAATACAGATTCCATATGGAGTCTAATGAATAGATAGATATGATCATCCAGAAAGACAAAAAGACAAAAAATAATTAGCATTTTAGACATAGAGTATAACAAGGAACAAACGAAGAGTATCACTTCAGCAATTTGTTCCGTAAACTCTGCAACATAGAAGTTTAGAGCACTCGACATAGCATCCTAAGAATTAGGTACATCAGGTTGTAAGACTATCTTTAGGAAATAGCATCAGTTTCTTTATATGTCCATAGATACCTGTTTTAATCAGGATTCTCACTGCTGTGACTCAAAATACCTGATGGTGAAAACTTACAGGAAAGAAGATTGATTTGCTCACAGTTCTGGAGATTTTTGAAGTTTCAGTCCATGTTAAACCAGGTGAAGTCTGTGGAGCTCAGAGCAGGACAGCAGGAAGCAGAGAGAGCACGAGCAGAGGGACTCTGCTCTCATATCATGGAGGCTGGAAACAGAATGTGAGAAAGAGGAGGAGGGACCATATATCACCCTCAAGGCCACACCTTCAGGGGCCCCTCCTCAGCAACCAAGTCCCACCTCCAACATGGCGGCCCTGTCTTTGTGAGGTCTAAGCCCAAACCATACAATACCCTAGGTCACAAAATACTTGTGACTTTTCAAATGTCCTCAAGGTCACTGGCCTGCATTGAAGTTGTTCAAACCTGAGACTCCAGTGTCCAGTCAGACAAGATGAAAGGGTGGAAGAAATATCAAACCCCTTCAGATCATTCAGCTCCAGGAGGGAACCAACTGTAAAAGATTTCACACTGACCTTGTACTGTTGATGTAACCAATCTATCTTCCTCCTGGCCAAGAATCTGAACCTATTTTGAGATTAGAACCTGAAGAAAACAAATGTATGTTTCATTAAAATTGATTTCTAGAATGTAGTACTCCCATTTCATAAAAAAATAACCTTTGTACACATCTGCAAAATCCGGGGCCCCAGGCTGCTCAGAAGGCAGCATTATCTTCCAGGGTAGTTTGCAGTACTCCTAAAGTCATTTAGGATAACACTCTGCCATTTTCAGATAACACTCTGGCTCTATCTCCAAATTTTATGGAAAACAAATTAGAAACAAAAATACTGGAGGAATAATGGATATGAAATGATGTCATCATTATTCTATTATTTATACTGCTGCTCAGCACAAAATATCCATTATTAGCAAAGCTTCTATGTCCCATGACTATTTAGATTTCTGTATAAATGTCATAATTGAAAAGAAAGATTGGCTCCAGTTGGCATTGGAAAAGGATTGCTGCTGCTGTTTGTTTTCTCCTCTTAAGGTTTTATTGTTGATGTTGCTACAGAAAAATACATCTCTTGGAATTTAAGTGAAAGCTACTACATGCTATGTTATTTCAGGGGTCATCAAAGTACAGGCTCTGGACCAAATACA
Organism: Glis glis; assembly: GCA_004027185.1. Lineage (NCBI taxonomy): Eukaryota > Metazoa > Chordata > Mammalia > Rodentia > Gliridae > Glis > Glis glis. Next base: position 19,875 of record PVJS01026200.1, on the reverse strand, counting down.
ATCCAACACCTATTTTTGTATCTACTGTTTTGTTATAATGCAGCCACACCTATTACTTTACATGCTCTCTATGGCTATGTTTGTGCTACAAGGGCAGGATTTAGAGGTTGTGAAAGCTTCTGTGGTCCTCAAAGCCCAGTACATTTCCTATCTGTCTGGGCCCTAATGGAAGTAAATTTACTGACCCCTGGACTAGTTGCTTCTTTTGACTAAGAGGAAGAAAGGACAGATTATCTACACAAGACCAAAGTTTAGATGTAGATAAATGTGAAAGTCTATTAATCTTCTAAATGATTTAAACATGACAATTTTGGGGAGAAAGAAGAAATAATTTAAGATCACATGTATAATGCTCTCAGATACACATGAAGAAACCATAGTAATTTGTCCCCAGAGAGGACTGCCAATGATTGATTCATGCCTCTGGTTATGGTTAGATATAGAATAAACCCTTGAAGAGTTCATAAATTGGTGTTTGGAGCTGATGTAATTGTGTCATGAGGGTTGTAAACCCAGAAGTGGGTAAATCCATTGTAAGCTACTGGTATCCAGTAGGCCAGTAGGGTGTGGCTGGAGGAGGTGGCCCCTGGGGGTGTGGTCTTGGGGATTATATAAAGGGTGCCTCCTCCCCCTGCTTGCTCTCTTGCTTCTGACCTCCATGAAGTGAACACAGCCTATGTGCTCTCCCTCTGCCATGCCCTGAGACCAGTGGTCCATAGCTTCACATGGACTGAGCTTGAAACTCTAAGAAAATAACTCTTCTTTTCTCTAAGTTATGTGGTTAGATCTTTAGATTATGGTTGCAATAATGTGGAAGGATACAATAAATGGTACCAGGAGTGGGGTTGTTGCTCTATCTAAGTCAAATCATGTGTATTGTGACTCTTTGGAACTGGTTTATGAGAGGAAATATGAAGGGCCAGAATGTGGCTAGAAAGGCAGACCATAAAGACTGTGCTCAGATTATGGAGGGCAAAGAGGACTCCATAGAGAAAGAGTAGAGGCTACGTGTGTTACACTTTTGCAAAGAATTTATCCGCATTTTGCCCATGTCCTGAAACTTTGTGTGAGGCTGAATTTAAAGAAGATGGGCTAAATAAACTGGTGGAGGAAATATCAAAACAGCAATATATCCAAACTGCATTATGGCTATTGATGTCTGCATTCAGTGAACTGTACACTGAACTTCAGGAGCAGAAAGTAAAGCAGAGAGATTTTAGAGATTTGCAATTTGGCTGGAAAGGCATGTGTAAAGCTGCGGCCTAGAGAGATGATGTCATGGAAGAAGGTAAGATGGCAGAAAGGAAGGAGGAAGCAGTGGGCATGATGGAGGCGGGGCCAGCGATGGCCATGATGGAGGCAGCAGATGGAGTTGGGGTCAGAGGTGGCCCAGATGATCTTGGGTCCTGGGGAGGTCCAGATGGTCTTGGGGCCAGTGGTGGCCTGGATGGAACAGGCCCAGTGGTTGTGATTAAGAAGGCCCCAGTAGCAATGATTAAGGAGGGTGTGACTCCCTTTTCTGATGGCAGCCCATCTCGGAGCCAACATAATGCTGACTTTGCTAGAAAAATTAGGCCATGGAGGTTTCCCCCCATTTTTAAAGGAAGGCATTGGAAACCAGGCAACGTATGGCAGGGTCAGAATCCCTGCAAGCAGGTCCAAATGGGACACTTTGAGAAGCTGTGAGGGTGAAACCAAGGTTGCAAGAAAAATCCTCAAGATTTCGAAACACCAAAAACATAGAATGACCATGAGTAAAGCCTGCTAGCTGTGAGCCATGGAGCCAGGCTGGAAGAAGCAGTAAACTGCCCACTGCAATTAGCCAGGCCGCAGGAGCAGGTCTGCCAAGGTCCCTTGGAGATCGCTTCACACTGCCATGTGCCCTGGATGCCAGAAATGGAGCTGCAAGATCAAATGCTTGCCCTGCTGGATTTCATTATTGTTTTGGTCCCAAAGCTTCTTTCTCTGTTCCTATTCCTCCCTTTGGGAATGTGAATTTTTACTTCTTGTCTTTGTATATTTGATGCATGTAACTTGCTTTTGATTTCAATCTTCATTGTCTTTTATAGGGGCACACAAGAGTTCACATTGGATCTCAGAGGAGACTTTGGACTTTGGGACTTTTCAGAAATGAAGGAACTGTTAAAGATTTTGCAAACTCTTGGAGAGGACTAAATACATTTTGCATTCTGAGCTGGGCATGAGCTCTTCAGGGGTGGAATGTTATGGTTAGATATAGAATGGCCCCTTGAAGAGATCATGAGTTGGTGTTTGGAGCTGATGTAATTGAGTCATGAGAGTTATAATCCGAGCAGTGGATAAATCCATTGTAATAAATTTACCTGCGTGGTACCCAATAGACTGATAGTGTGTGGCTGGAGGAGGTGGTCCCTGGGAGTGTGGTCTTGGGGATTATATAAAGGGTTCCTTCTCTCCCTGCTCACTCTCCTGCTTCCAGCCTCCATGATGTGAACACGGCCCATGTGCTCTCCCTCTGCCATGCCTTGAGATCTGTGGTTCCTAGCTTCACATGGACTGAGCCTGAAACTGTATGAAAATAACCCTTCTTTCCTCTAAGTTATGTGGTCAAATCTTTAGATTATGGGTACAAAAATACTGATGGATATACTTCCCAACCAAGATTCATACTCTTGTGTATCTTTTTCCCCTAGTATCTGGATAACCTGTGACTATTTTTTTTTTTGGCAGTACCAGGGATTAAATACCAGGGGCATTCTACCTCCAAGCTACACCCCCAGCCCTATTTTTTATTCTTTATTTTGACACAGGGTCTCACTAAGTTGTGGAGGGCCTCACTAAGTAGCTGAGGCTGGCCAAGAACCTGAATCCTCCAGTCTCAGCCTCCCAAGTACTGGGATTACAAGCATGCACCACCATGCCCGGCTCTGTGACTCTTTTTTGAACAATAGAATGTCAGGCAGAGGTGAGTGTAGTGAGGTGTGATTTCCAAGGTTCGTTGATGGGAAGCTTTGCAGTTTTTGCTTGTAATTCTACCCCCACAGAATGTCTGGGACCTAAGCCCTACTCCCTGGGCTTTTAAAGATGCCTACTGTCTGAATGAATAACTGAATGAATGATTGTTCAAATGAGATAGTAGTGGACTGTTGAGAGGAGTATGTGTGAGTCTTGAAGGAGAAGTGCCAGTTTTCCAGACAGGCTGATGAGAGGTGGCTAGATTAAGAAAAGCAGATGATCATGAAGATCATGAAGAGTTTTCTAGGCAAACAGAAGAGAAATTGTGAAGAATTTACAAGGTTTTTCTCTTCAAAAAGTTAACACTTCATTTTCTAAAATTGATATTTTATTTTTTGTAACTTCTACTTACTAGTCTTGAAAGTACTAGTTGAGATCAAGCAGATAAAGTCTAATATACTCTTCATTACATTTGGAGGACAGAGACAACATATATGTGAATATGATGCATGATATATATTCACATTTCTTCATATTTATGGTGTGTGTATGCATTTGTCACATGAGTTTGTCATATAAAAGGTGTTGTTAAAACATTTCCTGAGTAAAGTTTGACTGAAATAACCCCATGCCCAAAAGATAGCCCTTTGGACACTTGAAGGCCATTACCATGTTCTCTCTCAATAATCTCTTGCCAAATATAGTTTTCTTGACAGATTTTATTTTTCTCATATGGAAAGACCTTGAGTGCCTTCCATTCAATAGACTTTACAATTGAATACTCACCCATTATATGTTGGATAATATGCCAGACAATTAGGTTGCAAGACTGACCCACACAGAAAAAGCTTACCCCCCCATTGAGATCTCGACATCCCTTCTGGTTTTCTCTGAGTAGGCTTTGGTTTGCTGATTTTCCATATAAACCAACATTTCTCAGTCTAAAGCTAGATCCCAGACCTGGTCTAAATCAACTTGCTGATGAATTTGATACCACAACACTTGCAAGATAAGCTATCTTTCAATTTCAGGAGTTGGGAGTTAACATTGCCCCTTACCTCCATTTATCCTACACTCATGCAAATTTATTGTGAGAAATATCCTCATACTCTCAATGACATTAGTGAGTACATTTAATTTAATTACTGCACTTAATGAAGGAAATTGTCCAAAGGAGATATTTTTAAACCATTAAGGATTTCTCATTAGTAAGAAAGTTGGATTGTGAAAGGATAAGAAGTAGCTTTCTATAGCAATTTAACTCTTTCCTCTGGGAAAGAGATGATATGGTTATTATACAATTATATAATTTAAAGAGCCTCCTATTATATTCTCCCTTTCACCTTATGTATGTCAGAAAGGTTGGTATAAATTGCTTGTTCTTGGAAAGAATTATGCTGAATAAACTTGAAGTATGTTGAAGAAACTTGAAGTATTTAGCCTAGATGAGATAGCATGGTAGAAGACATAATCGATATGTTGAAAATCTGATGAATTGTCATATGGAAAGGCTTTTGTTCTTCAGAAGCAAAAACAGGATCAATATATACAAATGACAAGGCAAATGGTTTCAATGGTTTTTAAGGAGGAATAAATAGAGGTATAAGAATTTATTGGGAAGGACATTCTTATGCCTCCCAGTCTAGAGACATTTCAAATAAAAGCCAAGTATTGCTCAAATAATATCGTACTAGATGGTCTTATAGCTTCTAAAATATTAAAATACTAAGCTTAAACCTATTTCATATCTATGTGTGTTACATATGTGTACATAAACATGTATGATGTATATAGAAATGCATTTATTGAAACTGGAAGAAATAATGACATGTCACAGAATGAGCACACACAATTTATAAAATTTAGAGCCCAAAATATCACTTTATAAGAAATTTTTAATCTTTCATTTTATTCTTATTTGATCATTAAAGTAGGAATATCATGCTAGTATTTTGCCTAGAAAAAAACCCTACTTCTCCCTTCTATTTATCATCTGTATCACAATTCAATGCCACTTCAAGGAAATCTTTCCTGACTCCTTGGGCTAGATCAGGGCCCATTCTCTATTCTCATGACATCGCATACATTTCCTCATAGCACCTTCTGTGTTTTATAATTTTTCTCCTGCTTTTTGTCATTATTTGACTATCATCTGCCTTCCCTAATTGACTATAAGCTTTGTGAAGTCTGGGCTTCTGTGGGTCTTTGCTGAGCATCACAAGTCCAGTCTTTAACCCAGTACCCAGGTAAGAGAAAGCTCTCAGCAAGTGTGCATTGAATAAATAAACACATCTACACATGTGAAATATGAGCAATCCAGTTAATAATTTGAAGGACACTCCTCTGTGATCTCTTTTAAGTTTCCTTCATTCTTTTTGCTTCTGCCTAGGTGCAGGAGGGTGACTGATTACAATCTGTTCTCCTGAGCTCATGCTCATAAGCAAACCAACCTTCAGAATCCACTGTGCTTGCTTTCAGGGGCACCTCAGTGGAGATAACCAGTCTGGCCAAGGTGAATGAACTTCACCTCAGGCAGTATTTAAGTGCCAAGCTGACTTAATCCTTGCAATTCCAATTACAAGGAAGCCTGGAATCATCTCCTTATTCTCCCCATTTTCCAGGTCCCCCACACTGTAGAACCTGTACTTAACCACTAAACTTACTCCTCAAGCAAATCTCAAAGATTATAGACCTTGAATGAGTCTCTCCTCATGGCTCCAATAGTTAATTTATAACTTGCTCACAGCTTATGAGGCTGCATAATTCAGCTCACAACAGTGACTGTCGAGAGAGTTCAATCATGACCGTTATGTTTTTACTGCACTTCTCCAAAAGCAAGAAGAGCTGTATTTTCTTCTTTTCCTATGATGGAAAATAGGCACCCTGCTGTTTGAAATGTCTGAGAGCTAAGGAAAGAAGTGAGAAAGTGATCCATTGTCCTACAGACTTATGTGGAGTGTACCAAACTAACAGCCAGACAGTTCATTCTTTTCTTTCCTGTCTACTTTTCTTTCCAACTTCAGGAGTCCAGGACTAGAACAGGATTTTTTTATGAGACTAGGTTTAAACTCAACATGATTACTTAGAGGAAAGAATCCACATATTCATGGTGGAGAGAATTAGGTGGAAGAGCCAGGGTGAAAAACAGATGAGTGGGGCACTTGTCTTGGGTACAAAATGTAAGAGAACATCAAAAGTTTGAGTCAAGATAAATAGTACTTTAATTCAATATTTGAAAAGATAAAAAGTCCAACCATCCATGATGAACTAAATATCAACATATTATATATAGGCAAGATTAGTATTACTCTTTTCCAGTATCACTGCATTACTACAATAGTATCGTATTGCTCAGTCGTAGGCAGGCTAACACATAAGGGTATATGTGTGGGTAGAGGTAGCTGGGTACAGGAGAAGGGCGTAGTTCAGCTCCCCAGAATCTCTTTGAGTTTATGTGGGGTGGAAAGGTTTAGAAGTTCTTAAGGACATGGACTTGGGAGGATGATAGTGGCTGTGGGTTTTGCTTGGTGAACTTGCTAGAGGGACTGAGGAACAAAGTAGCCCTCTAAACAAGGCCTAAAAGAAGGACTGGCCTTGGGTCAGGGGCTAGATAGGGGCCATTACAATGACTCAAGTTTCTTAATTTCATAACAAGCAACTTAAATACAAATCAGTCATAAAGCATGAAGGAATTCTAACAAGAGAAGAGAGAGAGAGAGAACATGTTTTTGCACCTGCAGATTCCAGCACCCAACCCACTAGTCCCACATTCTACACACACACTCTACTGCTTTTTTCCAAAAGAGAAGCAAAAAAATAAGTTAAAAGACATTTGTGAATTATTTTTCTAAATAATATGAGGTGTTGAAATAGCAGTGTGGTAAGATGAATCATGCACTTCACAAATATAGTTACGAACTTGTCCGTGGAACCCATGTCTATATTAACTTACATGGTAAGAAGGTCTTTACAGATGTGATTAAGGGTAAAAGTACATATCTTCAGATTGGGAGATTGTCCTAGATTATCTGAGTGGGCTCCATTTAATGACATGAGTCTAAATGGAAAGAACCTCTCCAGGATGTGGTCGGAGAAAGAGACTTGACAAAGGAAAGAGGATCAGAGGAAAGTATGGCAGGAGATGGATTTGACCCACTGTTACTGGTTTCAGATATGGAAGAAAGAAGCAATAAGCAAAGGAGTGAGCAGCAAACTCTAGACAGTGGAAATGCCCCTTGGTGGACAGCCAGCTAGGTCATGGAGATGCCAGTCTGTGAGGCACTGGATTCTGCAAAAAGCTGAGTGAGCAGAAAAAAGATTCCTCTAGAGCCTGAAGAGATGAATGAAGCCCTGCCAAATACTTTACATCAGCCCAGTGGAACCTTCACTGGACACCTGAACCCCCAGGGTGTAAGATGTCAGATTTGCATTGTTACAAACCACTAGGCTTGTGTTCATTTGTTATGGTAGGAAGAAACAACCAATACAAACCCATTAAATCATAATGAATGACAATAAGCTTTTGTTGTTATTGTCATTTTTCCTATTATTAAGTATTTGAGGGTTCATGAGAAAGGCTAAATGAATTTTTTTCTTAATTTTGTTTTCTCTGCACAACTAAGAAAACAAATGGTAACAGGAACAGTTTCATGGACCAGCTACATATGCCTTTCATTACTGAATTTCACAATAACCCTGCCAGGCATGCGCTGCTAGGCTTCTTATTTGCAGATGTAAAATTGATATTTAGTGAGGTTAAGTGAGCCATCCAGGGTCACTCCACTAACAAGGGGCCAAAGTGGGGTTCAAGCTGAGCCAATCTGATGACAGAGTCCAGGCTCTCATGACCTCTCATAAGACCATGTAGCTCGGCTTTCTTGTCTCTCTCCCCCACACACTTCCTCCCTGGATACTATTTCTCAAATTCAAACATAATGATTTTGTTTTCCTTTGTGACTGTGTAAGCTGTTGATCTTGTCTCTGCATATCTCTCTGGCCTCATCTCCTAGCCCCTTTTCTGTCACTGTCCAGTCATTCTGGCTGTTTATAGTCACAGTGAGATAACCATGGTCTCAGGGCATGTACTCCACCTGCCTCCTTTCACCCAGTCTCACTTGTCCAAATACTGTGTCCAAGGTGCCGTGGTAGAGCCTATAAGTGTATGGCCTATCTGACCACAGCCACCTTTCCATGAGACCCAGATCTCTGCCATTTGCCCTCTAGGTTTCTGCTTTGTCTTCTTCCCACATGAACCCAAGTTTTCTTACTGGGTTGAGTTCCATCTTTGACCCAGTATACTTAAAACATGTCCCTGATCCAAAGCCTAGTTTTGGCTGAGACTCTCTCAATATCCTGAGAAATGGACTATGTCCTAAATCAAGCCCAAAAAATCATGTAGACTCCTCATTTCAGCAGTGTGTTAGTCAGCTTTGAGTCACTCTGAACAAAATACCTGACAAGAACAATTTAGAGGAGGAAATGGTTATTTTGGCTCACAATTTCAGAGAATTTCATCCATGGCTAATTAGCACCAAGGCAGAAACATCACAACAGAGGGTGTGACAAAGGAAGGCTGCTCAACTCAAGGCAGTCTAAGAGGGACAGGAAGAGGCTAGGGACAGACAGGGTCCTCAAGGTCCCCTCAGGGGGCTACTTCCTCCAGCTGTGTCCCACCTCTAAATCTTGCTGTACTGGAGACTGTGCTTTCAACATATGAGCTTGGGGTGGGGTGGGGAAGGGGATTCCATAACAAGTCATTACCTCTTTCAAGCTGTGTTGATTTCAATACAATTCTTGATGCCACATTCCACCCACCACGTTTTAGGCCTTTAGGTGGTAGAATATTCAATCAAAAGAGAAAACCATCACTATACATCAGTTTTGTCATCAATGGGCTCATCAATAAAATCATCAGATATCAGTAAAACACAAAACATGAAAATCCAATGATTATCAACTCTCCATGTAGAGTTTGAGAACAAGCTGCACCATACCCTTACTAAGTCACAAAGATGAGCTATGAGCACTAACATTCACAAAAGTTACCAAGGAACTGCCTTCCTTGAGCTCAGTCTTCACTCCTTGCAATTTCTTTCCTCTACTCCAAACTCATGAATTTAAGTTGGTGCACATTTTATTCCTAAGTGTGCTTAGAAATGTTTCCTAAGGTATGCTTTACATACTGTGTTCCCTGTGCATACTTTATCCTTTATCCTGGGATAAAGTGGTCAAATAATTCTGGGAAATACTGCTTACTATAGCTTACTATTACTATAGCTTCTTCCTGGAGATTCAAAATGTTTATTAGCATATTAGAGGCTCTGAGAAGTACTGCAGTAGAGAAAGTTGAGCCTGGCAATTTCCAAATTTATTTGCTCATAGATTCTCTTTTTTCTCATAAAACCTAATCGGTCTTTCTATGCTGACATTTCAGTTTTTGGAAACAGCCACTAGCTTAGTTGATTCTGACCATGGTTGTACCTCCATGTGTACTCTTGGGAGGAAACCCTGCTCAAGGTTTTTCTATTTGGAGCTCAACAATAGCCCTGGCCATGTTCGATACCCATGCCTCCTACCTCTCCCTTCCCAACAGGAATTTTCCCTTTTACCTGCCATGATCGACCATCTCTCTTGACAACTAATTCCTTTGGTAGAAACATTTTTTTTTATTCACTGGAGATATCCTGAAACCCCTTCTCTTGAGGAGGCCCACAGCATTTCCCCTTTAACACCATTTTATGTTATTTTAATACTTTTATTGTTTCATTGTAATTATACATCATAGTAAGGTTCAAAGTCATACAAACAAACATGCACACAGGTCTTAGTGTGTTTCTTCAGGTCCCACCCCACGACCCATGCATCCCCATAGATAGGTGAGATAGGTAATGATACATACATAGGTCATACTACATACATAAGTATGTAGTGATACATACACAGGTGAGATAGGTAGTGATAATTTCATACCTATGCATAGCATAGTTTGAACTGTTTACTTCCTCATTTCTTCCTTTTCCCATCCCCACCTCCTTTCCCTATCCCTTTCCACTATTCTATTTGACTCTCCTGAATTATCTAAAGTCACTTTTATTTCCTACTTGCTCTCTAGCTTCCAAATATGAGAGAACACTTTTGAGCATTGACTTTTTGAGACTGGCTGATCTCTCTTAGGAAAATATTCTCAAGTTTCATCCATTTTTCTACAAATGACATAATTTTGTTCTTCTTTATGGCTGAATAAAATTCCATTGTGTGTGTGTGGGTCACATTTTTGTTATCTATTCATATGTTGATGGAGACCTAGATTGATTCCATAATTTGTAATTTGGCTATTGAGAATTTTGCTGCTATAAACATGGATATGCATGTATCACTATAGTATTCTGATTTTAATTCTTTGGGAATGATACTGAGGAGTGGTATAGCTGGGTCATATGATGGTTCCTTTCTAGTCTTTTGAAGAACTTCCATACGGATCTCCATATTGGTTGTATTAATTTGCAGTTCTACCAGCAGTATATAAGGGTTCCTATTTCCACACATCCTCTCCATGATTTATTACTGATTGTCTTCTTGATGATTGCCATTTCTAACTGGAGTGAAATGGAATCTCAGTGTCATTTTGAGTTTTATTTCCCTGATTGCTAATGTTGTTAAATATTTTTATATATTATTTTCCATTTATATTTCTTCTTTTGAGAAGTATCTATTCAGTTCAATTGATTGTTTTTTAATTTGGTTATTTGTTTTTTAGTGTTAAATTTTTAAGTTCTTTATATATTCTAAATATTAATCATTTATTAGAGGAATAGCTGGCAAAGATTTTCTCCCATTCTGTGGGCTCTCTCTTCATACTCTTGATAATCCCCTCATCTCTATATCCCTTTCATTCAAGGACAGCTCAGAAAATGCTCTTCCTTAAGCATTGGATGTTCAGGAGTGAACCATCATTGTAATGGTTATCATATTTACTCTGGCCTCAGCTCTGCAGGGCTTGCTAAAATGCCAAAGTCTGTGGCTTGCCCCAGAGCTTCTGATTCAGCAAGTCTGGAGTAGAATCCAAGACTTTGCATTTCTAACAGATTCATAGGTAATACTAATTCTTGGGGCCACATTTTGAGAACCACTGCTATACAGGCGCATCTACACAATAATAGCCTTGCCTTCAAGAAGGCTGAAGTTGCTCTAGGTTGATATGATCATATAAAAAGAATGAGGAGAGAAAATCAGGAGTAATCAAGACAAATATTAAAAGTCATCAGCATTCCAAAGAAGTTGTACAGAGGGGCAAAGAAAGAAAAAAGCATTTGTCCCTAGCTCATTTTTAATTTAAAAAGTAAGAAAGAAGTTAAGAACTGTGAATGTTAATTACATGGTTAATGTAGCCCATGGAGTTGGTAAAACTTGAACTTATACAATGCAGGGGACTGATAGGCACCCACAGTAAAGTATTCACTTTTAGCATTTTGAATTAGCATATTGAGTTCATTGTAATTACGAAGGCAAAGATATCTATTTTTTAAGGTATAGTTCTTATTGCCCTAAAATCATGGGCCTGAGTTCCAAGTTGAAATAATAGCTCTTTGGGGTAGAACCCTCATGAACTTACAACAGTGTTGTTCAGCCATTCTGAACACATGGCTTCCCTATATGGGAACAAGGACAGCAGCTTTAGCTTTCGCAAAAAAGCAGAGAAAAAGAGATGGGAAAAGCCTATTTATCTTCTATTTGTGTTGCACCTGTCAATTTGTGTCTTGTTTTACAGAACCTGATCAAATGATTGAATTAACTGCAAGGGAGGCCAAAGTATATAGTCTTTCTACTCAGATAAAATTTCTATTTTTATACTGGAGAACCAGCAGTCTCTGCCACACGCATTGTATCACAATGTGGTTTATGTGTTCCTCGTTACTTATATTTATGGGTTGTGTGATCCCATGTCAACTATGCCAACACTCAGAGAGTAAACATGTGGCTTAGCAGCGTTTCTACAAAGAAATGACTGATTGAAGATAAATCCAATACCACAAGCACAAGTGGCCAAGAAAATGACAGAAACTATGGTTCTGATCAAAGGTCCTCATGAGTCATATTCATGGGTGAAAATAATGTCAACCCAAACAGCCCTGATGCACAGTAAGACAAAAACAAACAAACCCCGAAATCATCTGGAAGAGTATTTGAAAGGTAGATTCATATCCACTCCCATCAGCACCAAGCAATATCTTACATGTAAAATGCAAAGTTAATAATAATGAAGTAAGCATATTACCATTCTATATGATTCTATGTGCTGTATTATTTCACTCACAAAAACCTATATATTTATTGGGTACCAATGTCCCATAAGTATATATTTAAAATGAATTTTACAGCTACTACACATTATAATCACATTTTGGTAATAAAGAACAAAAACATGTAAGAAGTCCTAGTTTTATGTGGCTGCTATAATACCATTACAATCAGCAAGGCATTTTAATGTATTGCTTATGTCATCTTTATCACTGCCTTTTAATGTTCACTCTTATAATACAAAATATATTAGTATTTTAGCACAAATACACAACTTAAAAATTTTAAAACATGCATTATTAAATTACAAGCTCAAAATGTTTAATGATTCAGGGTGTGCTTTTTTTTTGGTACTGGGGATTGAACCCAGGGTTGTTCTACCTCTGAGCTATGCCCCAGCAGTCTTAATTTTGAAACAGGGTCTTACTAAATTACTGAGGCTGGCCTCAAACCTACGATCCTCTTGTCTCAGCCTCCCAAGTACTGGGATTACAAGTGTCTGTCACCATGCCTAGCTAGGATATGCAATGTTCTAAATGCTGCAAGAACTGATCAATGTGGTTAATATAACTGTCAAAGCAAGGACACCTTTAGAAGAGAGAAAAGTTGGTGCTTTTTTATGAGCTAGGAAAGCTGTAGAATGATTCTAGTATCTAACACCTGTACTCCATCTCTAAGCTTCTTCCATTTCATATCAATTCATCAAGGAAGATGGCATTCTCTGACATTTGGAGTTTGATGTGATGAACCTTTCGACATCTCCCATTAAAATTAAAATTGCTGAGAATTGGAAGTTAATACTTCTGAACTTAGCCATAAGGAGATATTGAGCAAGTTTGAGAGCTTCTGTTTCTGTTTAGCTTTCTGTATAGAAGTGAGATGCAGGTCAAGAGTTGGATCCTTTAAGAAAGACAGGGTCCTTGAAAGGGGATATGGAAAGACAACATGGAGGAAAATCGTTATCAGTGTGGCTCTTGCTGTAAGAAACTGTGCCTTGACAAAGGAGAGATTTTGATTCATAAACATGTAATGTTTCTATCTCTGGTTTTGCTACTCTGCAAAATCCCTTATCTGCTTTATGCTCAATGTCCTCATGTTTCTCTTCTCTAAATAGTAGGCAATAATTCCTTCCCCTACCTTATAGGGTGGACATAGATCAAGTGGCAGGTAGCATGTATACAAAAGCCACATTGCAAACTACAAATACTTGTATGTCTTGGCCTTAGTAAAGCATGGTGAAGACTTGGATATTAAGAAATTATAGAAAAACCTATTTCATATGAAATTGAAAAATGAATATGTGAGAACAGTTATGTTTGTAGGAAGATAACTAGCATATATTTTACACCATGACCCAGTGGACAATTTGGATTTAGTATTTCATTTAATCCCCATCATAGCTCTGCAGGTAGCATTGATTATTCCTATTTTACACATGAAGAAACTGAGGCTCACTGAGATTTCCTAATCTTGCTCAGATTGCCTGTTTAGGACCTGGCAGAGCATATACCAAACCAAGGCTGTCTAACTCTTCAAATCCTGTAGATGACCCAGACTCGGTGAAGGTATAAGCCTGTCCAGCTCAGTGCCATGTGCCATCTACATCATATCTTAACTAGGTAGAAGGGATGAGACAATGGACTTCAAGTGCTAGGACAAAGGACTTCACCTGATGATTGGAGAATTGCTTTGTATAGCAGGACATCTGTCTGTGCCAGAAGGATACTCCATTGGAAGCATATTTCACAGATGAGTGGGGGAGGATTCAGACTGACAGAGGGCAGTTGGGAGACTTGGCAAATGACCAAGCAGGTTGGTAATAACTCACCTTGAATGTTGACATCTGATTCAGCTGCAGTCAGATGATTTGACTCTGAGCACAGGAAGATGAGTCTCAGTGCTTCCAGGTAAAGTATCTGCAGGTCAGTTTCCAAAGGGCAAAAGGAGATGGATACATCGAGGCAGACTTGCTCAATGGTCAATAGTGTGTGTCAGGGACTGAAGATTATATATATATTTTTGGGGGATACTGGAGATTGAACCCAAGGACACTCTACCACTGAGCTATACTCCCATCACTTTCTATTTAGTTTTTTTATTTTGAAACAGTGTCTCACTAAGTTGCCCAGGCCGGTCTCAAATTTTCCATCATCCTGTCTTAGCTGCTCAAGTACTGGGATTACAGGCATGCACCACCCCGCACCAGGCTGAGGTTGACATATTTATGGAGCATCATCTATATAGAAGGTGCTATCCTAGGTTCTGAAGATTAAAACAAGTAATAGACATAGCTCTAGTTTTCAAGTAGTCAGTGGAAGAAATCTATGTGTAAAATGATCATTCCATTGCAATATGTCATGGCACAGGAGGGGAAAGTCCAGAACATTGTTAGAAAAAGTAAGAGCATATCTTCTCCTTCCCAGTATTAACATTCCAGGGAGGTTTGGCCCATTGCTCAAATTGTTTCAAGACCTCAGCCCACTATGTGAGGATAGTTCATCACTATTCCTACACACGTGTGAGGCTGGGATGATTCCCACAAGATGGCTATGGTGTGCATGAACCGACATGCACAGAGTAATTGTTCTTTATAATTGAAAACACAGCCACTGACAGTTTTATGTTCCTGACAGTCAACCAATGTCAACAGGATTTTATGGTGAATTTATGGTAGCAGGCTTTGGGGCCTGGGTTAATAGGCCTTCTGCCTCTGTAATAAGGACCCATTATAAAGAGGAGGAGGGATGACCCCCATACAAGACCTGACTTTCAAGCTAAGCTGCTGTGAGCTGGGGGATTAAATGGTTTCCTGGCTCAGGAGTCATGTTACAGATGATATTTCCTTGCAGAGCAGCTCCATTACTACCTTCCTGAGCCTGTGGCCCTGACACCGCAGCAATGAATCATTGCATCTGGAGCAGACCACTCCCCTCTCATCACAGAACCCAGCAGATGATTCTTCAGAGATGCTTGGTGTTGATGAGATATCGCAAAATAAACTAGCAGCTATGAACCTGGAGCTTCTCCAGGAGGTTAAAGAATTGAGGCTGTCAAGTTTCCAGCCACTGTGAGTAACTGAATGAGCAAGAGATGGAAACTGACTTTGTGGGCAAGAGTCATGATGGCCACAAACAGCTTGTGGGAGAAAGATTTCATAGCAAACCAAACATCAGCATGTGCATTTCATTAGAGCCATGTCTGCTACTGCAGATAGTTCAAATAGCAGGCACCATGCTAAAACTCATTGTTTTTTTTTTTTCTATTTGATCTTTGTGAGAGATATATTGCTACCTTTACTTAACAGCTAGAGAAACAAATTCAGAGTTGCTGAATGCTTTTTCCCAGAGACACAAAGCACGAAGCAGAGCAAGATTTAGAACCCCACTCTGTCTGGGATCGTCTTACTCTGTTATGCATTCTTTTTCAATCCCCTACTAAATGTCATAGTCAAAGCAGTTTTAGGAAACAAAGAGAAAGGCCTGAATACATGTGACCATATGTACCCTGATGACCAGGAATGACAAAGAAATGGTATGTCAACAAATGCCTTATAGAATCAGAACGTGTTGTCTGAAACTTGAGAACTGTGCATTGGGATTTTCTGGATTTTATGATACTCAGCATAATGCAGCTCTCCAGCAGCACCTGGGACAGAACCACAAAACCAGACAGATTAACATTTCTGTCATGAAACTCATGAAAATTCACACTGCATTCAAATCCTAAAGACTATAAACGTGTTCCTTTTAGGTTGAATTTTACTATCAAATGAGTACAGATCAGGTCAGAGGTTCTAACTAATGAGTTAAGAAAGGTACTATTTTTTCAAAGCAGACATCATCTTATTTAATTCTCAAAAAAACATTTTCTGGTATAGAAGGAGTTATCACTGTAACGACTACATGATGCTATTTGGCATCAAAAGGCAAAATCTCTGACTCAGTACTTCCTATCTCTAACTTCTGTTGGGTTGGATCTAGAATTCAGGTGCTGTGACCCCCTTTCTGGAGAGCATTTCTGGACACATCAAAAATGTTGGAGTCATACACGGAACTGGGTTCAAATACAGGCTTGTCTTAGCCTGCTTGGGCTGCTATTAGCATAGCCTGAGTGGCTTCATTAAATCATTTATTTCTTAGAGTTTTGGAGGCTGGGAAATCAAAGAGAAAAGTGTGAGTTGATTTGCTCTGTCTTTGAGGCCCTCTTTTGGGGTTCTAGGTGACCATCTTCTCATGGTCTGCTCACATGACCTCTCACGTGGAGAGAGAGAACACTCTTTTCATAGGGATACCAGGATGAGAGCTCCAACTTCATGCTCTTAGAGAGGAGGAGACTTAGAAGGGATGTCAAACAAAGAAGGGGAAAGCTTTAGATAAACAAAGAAGAGGACCTATCTGAGGGAGCTGGGAGGGGGGTGGAGGGTAACACACTAAAACGCAGGAGGTATACATCCAAACTTATAAAACTCAAATCACTGTGCAAAGCACTAAAGGGTGGGAACGGGGAGGGAACGGGGTGGGATTTGAGGGAGGGCAAATCAGGCAATGTGTGCATGTATGACTCTTATAGCCTAACACCTATTAAATGTATAATTACAATGCACCAATAAAAAAAAAATAAACATGATGGCGTCCCAGAGGCCCTATCATACTATCATCACACTAGGAGTCAGGGCTTCCTCATACGATAGGGAACATAACAGTCATAACAGTCTCTAACATAGACTGTTAAAACAGTCTCTAACAAGGTCCTTTGTTTTTATTTCCTGTTGTACTTGGAACAGCCGAATCTATTCTCCATCACCAGCTCCTGCATTTCAAAATGGACACAGCCATTGTGTTTCCCATGGTGGTGTGTAAGGTAGTTAGATTAGAGATGAGCAGAGCAGGGAATGAAATGGGATAGAGGAATTGACCGGACCTTATGAGAAGAGATAAGGAGCCACAGTTGCTATTTTAGGGATCACTTCCACTACCCCAGGGTTTCTCTTAGACTCCCTAGAGAAAGTCTCCAAAAGGGCAAAACAGTGCAGACTAAGCTGTGGCTAGAAACGAGACAGTGACTTGCTCCAAATGCATGTGCTCCAGGGGGAAAGGTGTCCAGGCTGAATGCATGTGCTCCAGGGGGAAAGGTGTCCAGGCTGAATGGAACTCTCCACATGGAAGACTCCATGCCATTTTCCACTCCAGGAAACAGACCACTTCAGACACTCTCTCAGGAGTCTAACTCCTTTGTCCCATGCCATTTCTCTCCTGAGAGAAGTGGCCCTTTCTGGACTCTCTCTCTCATAACCTGACCCTTTCTCTGGAACATAACTGCTTTTATCATGACATTCTTTTATTACTGTACCCTCCCACACACACTTCCTAAGTAAACCTCTTATATTTCCTATTGTTGCTTTCTTCTTGAAATCATTCTCTCAGGAAGCAAGAACTGAGGGAGAGAGATTATATTAATTTCTAGGGAAATCATTACCACCCAGTAACAGGGGGGAGATGGAGCTATAACAGGATCTGGTGGGGGTCTCTTCCCAGTGTCTCTACTCCCACTCACCTTTCTCTTAACATGCTCCTGCCTCTCTTGCTTATGAATTCTCTCACTTTACAATGTTTTATGTGCCAAAGTCTCCTGGGATAAACTAAACAAACCCCTTCATGTTTATGTAGTTCTCTCTTCTCTTTTTTTTTTTTTACTGGCTTCTTGAAGTATAAAGAAAAAAAAAAAGCCCTTACCAATGGATCCATCAGGATCCCAGGGGCTGTGTTTTATTTCCATCATCCCCCACAATGTGACTTTATCTGAGTCAAAAACTACTGGCTGCAGCAGCCATCTGGTTTACCAGATGTGGATGATATGTTTCTCCTACTTTTCAAGGAGATAATGTGGATCAGAGCATACGATAGATACATGACAGGCCGATGGCAATATAGCATGTTCTTCACTCGATAAATATTTATTTGTATTCTGTGTGACATTCTCTGTGCAGAAAACTATAAAATTACTAGAATAAAAATTATTTTATACATTGAAGATAATTTGACATTTTAGGAAATCTTGAATACAAACCAGAAAGGAAAAAAAAATGAGACAGAAATTAAATCCATTAATAATTTCACTTCTGCTATTTTTATTTCTTCTTTCAATTTTTACTAAACTTTAACCATTTTTAATCAAAATGAACATACAATCCTTTAATTTTTTTCACTCTTTTTAAAAGCATTCTCCATGTGTGCATGCTGCATTTTTAATGATGGTATTATAGTTGTTAAGAGTATGCTGAAGGCAGACTGTTATGGACTGTTTGTGTCTCCCAAAATTCAGATGTTGAAATTCTAACCTCCAATGTGATGCTATTTGAAGGAGGGGGCTTTGGGAAGTAATTAAACTTAAATGAGTTCACAAAGCTGGGACCCTCATGGTGGGCTTAATGTTCTTATATAAAAAAGGAATGATAACAGAGCATGCTTGCTTCTCTCTCTCTCTCTCTCCTCTGTAAGGACACAATGATAAGGTAGCTATCTGCAAACCAAGAAGAGAGCCTCTCCCAAAAACCCCTAAGAACCTAGCCTTACTGGTATTCTGATCTTGGATTTCTAGTGTCCACAACAGGGCAAACTAAATGTCTGTTGTTTAAATCACCCAGTCCATGGAATTTTGTTATGACAGCCAGAGCAGACTAAGATAGATACTACTAAGGCAATCAACTTATTAACTGCAAGAACCTGGTTAAGAGATCTAACATCACTATGTTTCGGTTTTCTCAACTGTAAAATGTAGATAATAATGACAGATATCCCATAGGGTTGTTATGAACATAAAATGAGATATTAATATAAAATTCTTAGAGTATTTGACACATAGAAAACTTTCAGTAAATATTAGCTATTAACCTATGGTTATCTATTTCCCCACTCTGTTAATCAGAATAATCACACTGTATTGGTCAGGGTTCACTAGAGTAACAGAACTCAGAACATGTATATGATAACAGGGGATTTATCAAATCAGCTTACAGTCCAAAGCAGTGTAGTCCTAAGTTTCTGACTGCATGTGGAGAGACAGAAGAACTAGAAGCTGATCAAGCAGTCCAAGAGGTGGAGTCTCAGAATCAGAATGACTACTAATTCAGTCCCAGTCCAAGATGGAAAGTCCAGGAAACTCTCTAGAGAAATAATGGTGAAGGTCCAGTTTGAAGAGCTGATGTCCGATATCTTAAAGAGAGAAGACGCACTTTCTTCAGAAGAACCACACATGCATTCATGTGGCTTTTTCCTTCTTTTATCCAGGTCCTGTGCCTATCAGAACTGTGTTGCCTACATTCAGGGCAGGACTTTCCCTCCAATCTGCCTTTACATAACCCAATAATCTCATCAAGACACCCAGTCACACAATCTTAGATGTTTCATGATCCAGTCAAATTGACAATCCGGACTAACCATCCCAAGTCCACCTCTTGTCAACTTGACTTCTAACCCTGTCTCTTTAAATCATATTAATCTTCAAATAAACACAATAACAATATCAAAATCTCACCTAACATGATATAACTATCACACATACAACTAAAAATGCACCAGTTACTTCCCCTGAATAGGAGGCAAAGTTTTCTTTCTTTTTTTTTTTTTTTTTTTTGCGGTACCGGGG